>JAVTVY010028168.1:0-105682 GCA_036873755.1 Hanleya hanleyi
CATATGAACAGGCACAATCAAAGCGTGACTGAGATACATCATTCTTTAGATGACAACTTTACAACGAATATTATGGATTAAGAATACTGATCAGCGATACGGATTTGATATTTTTGGAACATCATGATGTCTTGCCGACATCATTAAAAACTGGTGACCGCTTCTCTCTTGCAGGAAACAAGCCTATGTTTATGTATACTATGATTGTCTTTTTGAATTTGGTGCTTATACTGTTATATGGAATGGGTCTTTAAATTATGGACGCGGATATTCTCTAATGGACGACGGCTGAATTATGAATGACGGACCAGTCGCTTGTAATTCAATATGTCCACATGAACATCTACAATAAAAGTGTGGCTGGAATACAAATCTTCGAAGGGATCAGTTTTGGTTCCGGTGATGTTTTTAGAGATACATTCAGTATATTTGCCTGTGTGCGCATATGACCCCTGATCAATATGCCGGTATTTGTTTTTTCCACCACCACGTTTAATTGTGAACAAAAAACATTTGTGACCGTTAGATGGTATAAGTACATCGTTTTCTTCGCAATTCCGGGCATCAATGTAACGCGACGGATTCGGTGGTCCAAATATATAAGTGCATGTTTGATACACTTTAGGTCGGTACCAATGAACGTATATGTCATACGACAAAAATTACGCTTTGCCCAGTCTGGACTGTAAATCGCTTAATGCAATTCTAGTCTGACAATTTCGATAGGGAAATGGTCGTTTGGGATGAAATGAGGGGGAATAAATCAACTTAGAGTGTAAGATTGGAATGTTTCATGGTTCTTGGAGGTCCTAAGGGCAAACAAAGACTTACAGCTGTTTTAGTGGGGATCATATATTGTATTCACAGACCACTCAACGCGACACAATGGGCACATGGCCCCTACATACATATCTATATTTATGCAGTGTTATAAAAAATGACCACCATAACCTAATCATCTTGATTTTTATACCTTGTCAGAATGACAATGAATTTTCAAATTGTCATCAGTTTGATTCCATTTTTAATACTGGTACCTGTACTATGTATGACACAAGTTTAGTTGCGCAGTAAATTATCCATGGACTTGCGATTGGTAACATGTTTTCTCGCGTGAACCGAGAACTCTCACATGAAACACCGGCTTAATATTAGAGAAAGCCTAAGTACCGGTAAGTCTACATAAATCTTACGTTTGTCAGTGTAAGTTTATTGGAGTACGGTTTTACGTTTTCAAATGTATTTATAATTTGGATAATGGGGTCGAGATTTCACTTCCGCTTTGTTTCATGTCATATTTATGGTTGGTCACGTGGGTGACATACTTCATGGTATCCATGCCGTTAATATGGTTTAGAGGGTAAAATACAAAGGTTCGCATGCTGCCATTTCCAGAGAAATATTAACTAACCCTGTTCAAATAAGAAGTGGTTGACATAGAGAAGTAGCAATGCATATGCAAATAACATGATTTCACTTTCGAAACACGCAAATGATTAAACACAACCTATAAAGGTGGTGGGAAAAGATGCCGGCGTACTGACGAGAAGTCATATGATCTCACAGACGAATATTCTGACTGCATATCTAAAAATGATCCAGAGATGATTTGTATCTCCGCCACGGTTTTATTGTAGATGTTCATGCGGACATCTTGAAAGACATGACCACACGACCCCTAGCACCGGGTTGAGCGGTATTGAATACAAATATCCAAGAGCAAGGATGTAATAGCCCTAGGTCATCTGCTGGAAAGTGATGGTTCATACTCCATGTAAGAATCACGAGACAATGCATACAATAGTGAAGTCTGGAGACAAAATATGTCTAGATTTGGGCCTTATCAGCTGCACAAAGCCTCAGACAATAGCTTCCTACAAGATGTATCTACCAAGCTGAAGAAATGCTTGACCGTTAGATAGAAGACACGGCCCAAAACGGGGACATATTAGTAGAATGCAATGTTTTAATCGGAACACCAGTCTGCGTGGCCCGACGCTGACCAAACGCTGAAACTGACAGGCACTGGCTACCCGTTGCCACAGATGATGCATGGGCCTATGTTCTGCCATTGTCTATGATACTCTTCCTATCCACTAACCCTATATGTTATAAAAGCTGTAACCGTCACAATTTTTGGATGCAAAATCTCCGACGACACAGTCCCTCAGGCCCAACCCCCTACATTCTAAACTTTCTATCGACCCTTCATTGCACTTGAAATATTGATGCATACATGATCATCATAAAGTTTGCTGAGATACTAAGGCTACGTCAGAGAATCCACCGTATCCTCGGGTCTGAATGTGAGGCACCGAGGGAAGCTTTCCTGTAGTCATATGGTTGCTCTTTAGTCGCCAGACGTCGTCAATTTTTCCCACCTCTTTGCATATCGCTCCAATTCTCTTTCGCCGGCAATCCATTTCCCGTGCAATGCTTTCTTCATTGTACCGAACGAAAGTACTCCCCCCCCCCCCCCCCTTTACGTATCAGCAAAATTCTGAGAGCATCTTATGTCCATGAAAGGATATTTCCATCATTTGATGGAACGGACTGGACGTCTGTCGCTCACAACAAAAATGTGATTTAAATAGAAATATAGAAAAATAAAATGATGTAGTAATATATAAAAAATATAATAATGAAGGTAAAGTTATATTGTTACTCTGTATAGTTTATCCTGTAGTCCATACACTAGTATGGGAGATGATGGGGGTACCGTGGTCGAACTTTTATGCTCCTGGATAGTTACATGCTTCTGGACGGCCGAGTCAAAATATCTGACTAGGGGGTGTGCTTGAAAAAGAAACGCCTCTTTGTTGCGAGATCAAGTTATGTGTCAGAAAAGTTCTCGCATGCATGAATATGAATAGTGGGACAGAACTGTTGGGTGACTTTGTATAACTGAAAGCTGTATGGTACACAGATTACATCTATAGAACATTAACGAAAGACTTGATAACAAAGAGAGACATATCATGTTTAAAATGGCTTGCCTTATTTATGTGAAAATCATGAATTAGCATTCTTTATATATCGAGCTCCACCCCAGTAATAAAAATATAATTATATTTGTCAAAGGAGGGGAAATCAAAGGCATTTTACAATCTAAGCTGTTCAACTCGGCGATTTTTTTCACAGCTTTTCCTGCTGTCTATTGTTATTAGCCTATATCTCTAAGCATTTTCTTTTTTTATGATAATTGTTACTTTTTCTCTTCTTTTGAATTGATAATGTATTCAGCGACTGCAGCAATCAACAGTTTTCCATGACTAGTGACGTCATAACTAGATACTTTATAAGCTCATACTAATTTCGACGCTAAATGGCTGGATTTTTCTTAAAGCCGAGTGATTCATTTTCTCAAGGTACCGATAATGTAACCCTATATACTATATAAACAGACTACATTAAACATCAACAATTTCACCTCAGCTGATGTAACATTTTGTAATCTAGTCTGACATACTCTATAGAAATCCTTGGTGTGGATGTCAGATGTGTATGTTTTTGTAAGTGTCATTAATTGTTCCTCATTATCGGGACAAAATGTTTCCTTTCTCGTATAACTAGAGTTATTGCCAACAATGTGGAGATTCAGAGAATTCGGAAGACTCGAGTAAATTCTCAAAACGACTGGGTAAATATAATTCACTGGTCCGAATTCATGAGGTGCCCGTCACATTTCCAGCGAAGAAATCACAGGTTATCTGTCATTCATAAACATAAGATATTCTGCAATAAAGTGTTGTTACATATTTTTGGGGGAATACTGGTAACGCCCATGTTGCTTGCCTTTATGGAATTTACGAGTAGCGAAGATATAACTGCCACACCTTCATGGCGGACCGAATCATGTCATGAAGACTGTCGATGTCAAGTTTCTCAAAAGAGATATAAACTAAGGCGTGGAGATCACTTTCAAAGATTACATACACAGTTAACGCCGCAAATCGATATTACGTGTCTCTTTCTGCAATTATATAATAATAGCATTGGATAATAATCGCCCCTTTCTATAACAAATAACGACGCCTTTTTTCTATTCACTGAGGAATCGGGGGTCATACGCACTCAATTTCCCTCGGTAATAATCGATCATGCTTATTTTTTGCTTGAAACCCAATTTGTGTGAAGGTCATAGTTTTCGGATTGGGGCTGCGATAGTTGCAGCAGCTCTGTTTTGATGCACGTACTCATTATGTTTGCATCTGGCACTCATATATGACAGGTAATCTGTACCTATAAGCATACGAAGGACTGTCACGTTCAGTCGGGGTTGTTTAGTGTTATATTTTGCAAAAAAAAGGGATGAAATAATTTTTCCATGTAGGATTATCTCTCGTTCGCTGTTTAACAATACTCAGACTGTACCCATTTTATGATCATCAACTATTTAAAACGGGCCATATAACGTAAAACAGATTCTGGAACTTGACCGTTTATCTACTGTGGTAATGAACCTGTCTGTCTGAGATAAGGGAATTCCAAAGTACATTGATATACTTCCAGATCCTCATAAGAAAACAATCATAGCGCTGTCAGATCTATGTTTATCCTGGGTATCCTGAGGAATCTGGGGTCATACGCACTCAATTTCCCTCGGTAATAATCGATAATGCTTATTTTTTGCTTGAAACTTAATTTGTGTGAAGGCCATAGTTTTCGGATTGGGGCTGCGATAGTTGCAGCAGCTCTGTTTTGATACGCTTAGTCGTTATAATTTCATCTGGCACTCATATATGACAGGCAATCTGTACCTAAGCATACGAAGGACTGTCAAGTCCAGTCGGGGCTGTTTAGTGTTATTTTTTTGCAAGAAAAAGGATGAAATAATTTTTCCATGTAGGATTATCTCTCTTTCGCTGTTTAGCAATACTAAGACTATACCTATTTTATGATCATCAACTATTTAAAACGGGGCATATAACGTAAAGCAGTCTCGAGTCTCGCATGGGACTGGCCAATCCAGTACAGGTATATTTGCTTTACCATGAAAGTTTGATCCTAAAAATAATTGGAAATAAATGTTACCTACGTTTTAAATGGCATTAGTATACTTATTTTTCTGTTTGGACAGCGGAGTAATGGGTCCTCTAATAAGTAAGCATAAGAAACGATCTCCTCTCAAGAAATCATGGCAACGCCCATGAAGGTTCATGATTGATCTGCATGGACATAGCTGAAACATAGTACTAATGACTATAAGGAGTATTGGATCAGTTGGAATAGTGTTGAGCGAGATGATCACGCAACTGATCGATCCATCACCGTCAGGTATTACATTTCACATGTCGTGGATGATCCCGGTGAATACGTCTGAGAGGAGACAGCTACAGTGTTCCGATAAGGCTTAGGTTATCGCCGATGCTGCACATCCAATACTGACTAAATTAACTTCCGCTCAGGTCGATCAATCACTATGGTTTGTGTAATAAAACATCTCTACCGTATGGGCTTCTGGCACCGAAATGAAAATAGAGCCTCTCGTTTCTCATATCTCCTTCATAGAGGTGGTATGTGATCAAGTTCTCCACGGGTTAATTTGAATTGTCTCCAGAAATGTTTACTATACATTGATTGCCGTCGTTGTGGTTCATTCTTGGCATGATTAATGCGCATTTCAGACACTATACAGTTTCGATTTAATATTGTCATTACTGCGCACGGACATTTCACGTAATCAATTTGATATCTAATGGAACCCACTTAATACTCAAGTTTTGAGATGGTGAAAACAGTGGAACTCTTCATATATGAAGGGACAAATAGCTGCCTCACGTGACACATGGCAGTGTGACTAACGTCACAGGACCTACGAAGTAGGGTTTGAAATGATTTAAGTGTGTACTCGAGAGATCACTTGGGGCCCATATGTGCTACCGTGAGAGAATTTATATAGCAGTTTCTAATTGACAGTGGGTACTTTCCCAGATGTCACCGCTGGTGCGTCATTAGCGTAGCAACTATTATCGCCCTCAGTTCCTATTACCCTGGACAGTTATCAGCCCAGCAGTACAGCACGATATGCCGTATCAGGGAACCTTCAAAAGTCACAGTGAAACATACAGCCAAGGGTTCCCGATGGGCATGACGGTGCACTCGCTGAGCCATCAATAAATAAAATAATTATAAAACAACTTTTCATCAGAATTCGGTCAGCTCAGAGCTTGCTCGTAACAATGCCCTAATGCACGTTCATGCCAAAAATCAAGGTTCTAATTTCAATGGTTCTCCTTATTTTGCCGACGAAAGGATTCGGATGGACTGACTCACTGACACTGATTACCGGACAATTTGCAAATGGTAGCCTACTTCGTAGGAATATGTGATAGATGTGAGGAAGTGATGAGAAAATGTTTCCGTGGTTCATAATTATGCAACTATAGTAGGTTAAATTACGGTTATCAACACAGAGAAATGCACACCAGTCCAAGTCCAGTACATTTTGCTACAGAACTGAAACCAATAATACAGGATCATATTTGATATCTCTTATTGGCATTGTGGCCCTGTCAAACCGATGTGTATGCACAAAATTACCTTCCTATATTGGGAGCGAGGGTAATAACGTGAAAGTAGACATACTAATAAGAGATGCGTAGGAAATATCTCTCTTCCACTTCGATGAACTTTATGAGTAAACGCGTTTGGACAATGATAACGGCATATTGCCGCAGCTCACGTGAGTAAAGGTACTAAAACCGGCTTCAGAAATCACTCGAGAGTTGACTTACATCTAAGAGGCGATTTATGGGTCAAGATGATCCACTTTAGCCACGAATGAGTCGGGAACTGAACACAGACTATACTGTTTGATCGGTTATAGTCACGGTATCGAAGGGGATAAAATTGTTTGATCGCAGGTATTTTATAAGTGCTTCTAATATGGAGGAAATTGATTGCTATTACTGTAGATTGTACGAGTTCTTCAACCGTGAATGCTCTACTTTGTGCCAGGCTTTGCAATTTGGACGGTAGATTACTCCAAGTTAATGTATTGCTGGCTCAAGCTTCAAAACCAGGTTGTGTCTATATTATGTAGACAACAGACAACTCTGTTGAATTAAATTATGTGAAGCATCCACTTTCAAATCATGTAGCAGTACTGGGACTCCAATGCTGTCTTCCAGATGTACGAAAAAGTTACCGGTAAGTGTTTTCTGATGATACTGAATGATGAACTTCAGATAAAAGGCAATATCCTATTTTATTTCCATATCTCCATCCAACGACATCGTTGACATTTGTGACAATATGTCATGATAGCATCTTTGTACATGTCTAGATTTTAGGTATTAATATTGCATTGCATTGTTAAATGGCATTAGTATATATATAATATCGGCTTTAGGAGCTTTGCCATGCATTATTCAGTCTATCAGAGGGGTAGTAAATGTACGTAATCTAGACTCCGATCTTCCTCTTTTGTGAAAACTGAGTTGACCGAGTGGTTTAGAGCTCTTGTATTCATTTATTTACCGCTAGCGATTTGGTGCAAAACTCTTGAGAGCGCGAGTTCGAGTCTCGCACCGGACTGACTCATCCAGCACAAGTGATTTTCCTTTACAAAGAAAGTGCCATCCTAAAAATAATTGGAAATAAATGTTACCTACATTTTAAATGGCATTAGTATACTTATTTTTCTGTTTGGATTGCAGAGTAATGGGTCCTCTAATAAGTAAGCATAAGAAACGATCTCCTCACAAGAAATCCTGACGACACCCATGAAGGTTCATTGATCTGCATGGACATAGCTGAAACATAGTACTAATCACTATAAGTAGTATTGGATCAGTTGGAATAGTGTTGAGCGAGATGATCACGCAACTGATCGATCCATCACCGTCAGTTATTACATTTCACATGTCGTGGATGATCCCGGTGAATACATCTGAGAGGAGACAGCTACAGTGTTCCGATAAGGCTTAGGTTATCGCCGATGCTGCACAGCCAATACTGACTAAATTAACTTCCGCTCAGATCGATCAATCACTATGGTTTGTGTAATAAAACATCTCTACCGTATGGGCTTCTGGCACCGAAATGAAAATAGAGGCTCTCGTTTCTCATATCTCCTTCATAGAGGTGGTATATGATCAAGTTCTCCACGGGTTAATTTGAATTGTCTCCAGAAATCTGGAACATGTTTACCATACATTGATTGCCGTCCTTGTGCTTCATTCTTGGCATGATTAATGCGCATTTCAGACACTATACCGTTTCGATTTGCTGCTATGTAAAGCTATAATATTGTCATTACTGTGCACGGACATTTCACGTAATCAATTTGATATCTAATCGAACCCACTTAATACTCGAGTTTTGAGATGGTGAAAACAGTGGAACTCTTCGTATATGAAGTGAAAAATAGCTGTCTCACGTGACCTATGTTAGGTTCAGGCTACCCAGGAAGTGATGGAAAAATGTTCCCGTTGTTCATAATTATGAAACAAGTAGGCTATATTGAGTTTATAAACGAAGGCAAATACACACTGGTCCAAATCCATTGCACTTTGACGCAGAATTAAAACCAATAATACAGAATCATATAATCTATCAACCACCTCGCTGGGGGTCTAATAACACCCCAGCCACCAGTCAGATTTTTGGATCGGATTCGGGGCCTTCGCGCACATCGCCGGAAGTGACATCATATATAGTAAAATAGATGTTTAACGAAAATTTTGATTACTTTTCAAGTCTGCATAATACCTCCGTTGACCTAGCGTTAAAAAGAATTATCTGGAGATAATTTTCCCTGTTTATCTGGACAGAGCATATGAAAAGTAGTTCGCTCATGTGCAACACTAAAGGAGTCGTTTGGTCGGATTCAAACTGAACCGTGCGTTGGTTGGTTTCCCCTATACGTCATAGCAACGTAGTAAAGGTCAACTTCCGCTATTGGAGGCAGGGATGTTATTGGAGCCTGCGAAATGGAGCATGCGCTGTGGGGAGGTTGATAATCTGTAACACTTGTGTCAATAACATCGAGCTGAACTTGCATTTATTACACGTTTAGCACGGTTATGTGAAATTAACATCCGTCAAGTGCAGGTGTTCATTGGGAGATCCCATTTCACAAATCGGATGAGAGAAGGGACGTCTGCTTTCCTTGTTCTTTGTTCTCTTATGAATATGACTATATGCAGGCGCTTTCAAAAACCGATCCATTCAAAGCCTGTTCCTTCTCATTCACCAAACGCTATATAGACGATCTTCTCGCTGTGGATAATCGCTATATAAATGACGCAGTGAAGGATATATATCCACCTTCACTGGATTTGAAGGAAACTACAGATAGCCCTACAGGCACATCATATTTAGATCCTATATCTCTATAAAAATGAAGCGGGCATTCTCTCTCGTCGACTTTATGACAAAAGAGATGATTACAATTTCGACATCGTAAACTATCCCTTTCTGGACAGTAATATTCCAGTGGGACTTGCATATGGCGTATACATATCACGCCTAGTAGCATTTGCTAGATCCTGTGTTAAATGTGACGATTTTAATCAACGTCACAAAACATTGTTGCAGAAACGTATAAAACAGGGCTACACCACCAAGCGCCTCCACTCAAAGTTTCTCAAATTTGGCGATACATATCGCATGCTGATAACAAAATACGAGCGTAGCGTGCAAGATCTATGGCGTTACGTTTCGTAACTTGTGTCTAATTCCGCTTAACCCGGGGCTAGGGGCCGTATGAACCCATGTACTTCAAGATCCTCATGGTACTCATATGAACAGTCACAATCAAAGCGTGACTGAGATACATCATTCTTTAGATGACGACTTTACAACGAATATTATGGATTAAGAATACTGATCAGCGATACGGATTTGATATTTTTGGAACATCATGATGTCTTGCCGGCATCATTGAAAACTGTTGACCGCTTCTCTCTTGCAGGAAACAAGCCTATGTTTATGTAAACTATGATTGTCTTTTTGAATTTGGTGCTAATACTGTTATATGGAATATGGAATAGGTCTTTGGATTATGGACGCGGATATTCTCTAATGGACGACGGCTGAATTATGAATGACGAACCAGGCGCTTGTAATTCATACAAGTAACCATCGAATGAAACAAACAAATAAATTACAAGATTACATTTCTTTCTCAAGTTTAACTGTTTTTTACCCCTCAGTCCATAGGGCTGTGGGGTCTTGTCGTTGCCATGTACGTCCGTCCGTCCGTCCGTCCTAGCGTCTGTCCGTCAACATGTTCTTGTCCGCTGAATATCTGCAGATCTATGAAGTCGGGCCCGACCAAACGATCTATGAAGTCGGGCCCGACCAAACTTTGGTGAGAGCTTCCTGAATGTTGACTGATGAAATGATTAGATTTTCAGATGGCTATGATGATTTCATGATTTATAATTATTTTTTTTTATTATTTATTGATGGCTCAGCTTTTGCACTGTTACCTATGCCCATCAACATGTTCTTGTCCGCTGAATATCTGCAGATCTATCAAATCGGGCCTGACTAAACTTTGGTGAGAGCTTCCTGAATGTTGACTGATGAAATGATCAGATTTTTAGATGGTTATTATGATGATTTCATGATTTTTAATTTTTTTTTTTTTTATTATTTATTGATGGCTTAGCTTTTGCACTGTTGTCTATGCCCATCGCGAACCCTTGGTTGCATGTTTCATTGTGAATTTTGAAGGTTCCCTGACATGCCTGATACAAGAAAGCCTTGTCCATTCAAGATTCTCATTGAATGGAGGACAACATTTTCGTTAATTTTGCTATTAAATCATTTCTATTCTACATCATATGTTCTATCCTAAAACTTTTGCATGAACCATATTTGTGTCCACACATTTAACTGGTACAACATTTTTGTCAATTTTTGTCACCAAACATGTTACTGTACCTTGGAAATTATTTAAAACGAGTGATTAGGAGAGCCAATTTTTAGCTTGACTCTGTGCAATTTTGAACCAGTTTGCATACCTGGAGCTTATGCCGCCCCCCCCCACCCAACAATAATGATAAGGGTGGGCCTGTGTCAATCAGTGTGTTTACTTGTTATCACACTTGTGCAATGCATAAATTGCCACTGATAAAGCTACACTTTCTTGCATGCTGTAATCCCAGCACACCACCCACGTGAAACCGAAGTCTGTTTTATAAGGTATCCAGGAATTTTTTGCAGGTTCTGATCCCAAACTCCCATTTCATTTTCGTAATTCATTATTGAGGGTCCAATTTTTGTAATTGAATTTCGGCGCAAATAGCCTGTGATCAATCAAAAAACAGAGGTTTATTAACATGAAATTCAATACCCAGCTATGCAATCGGATCGATATTGAGGATCCCAGAGGCTTTTTCTAGTATTTTCTTCAGAAATCCTTTCAAATTGAACAACAACAACACTTTCGTTTTTTGTTTCATTTGAGTTTTGGGCGCCGATATGTTTCCCGAAACTAAATTGGCTCTAGATGCAGCCCTGATCCTACTTGACTAAAAAAAAACAGGCTGAGGGGTCCACGCACCTTTTAGGTGCTTGTCTGCAATTCATGTTCCATCGTGAAATTGATTAACAAAGCGACACAAATAGACATATATCCACGTAGTTTCCAGACAGCTGACAGTATCACTCCCCATTTGAGAGACCACATAAACTCGTCCACTGACATTGGCACGATGCCAACCGACACGGGAGCATCAGTGGACGAGTTTTTCCTAGAAAGGGAAGAAAGGTTGTCAAAGTTTAAAATATGTTTTCAACTTTTCATTATATAGTCGTTGTTGATAATCAATTTGAGTAGGGCAATAGAATAGAAATAAGTTTGCATAGGCGTGTTCAATGTTTATTTTACGCACGGTTAATGTGGGAAAGTTTATAAATTTTAGGACGCGCGCTTCGCCCTTGCCCTGTAATATAAACTTTTCCACACTAACCGTGCGCAAAATAACCATTGAGCACGCCTATGAAAATATTATTTCTTAATTTTTATATCTCTAACTGGCATTCAGGCTCCACCAAAACCTATGTGTATGGACAACCTTCCCATGCAGAAGAGTTCCAATTTCCTTGATGCGTCGTTGTAACAGAAATATTGCGTGAATGTACAAATCATTGTGATTGGTCAACGAACTGTCGCCGGCAGATGCTGTTACATGAAAGGACACCATGCAGTGTCCAATCACAGTTGCTGTGACTGGCACGTGGCTAAATTTTGACTTATTTATTTGGACTCGAACATTGCCAAGCTCCCTGTGCGCCTGCGCCTTATCCCATAATTGCATCATAAGTTGCTAAGCCATAGTAAAATAATGAGCTTTGATTGGTCGTATCAGTAGGTCACGCGGTTCAAGATGCGTGACGTATGCTCATGATTGTTGCTCGAAATGTTCATGAATGTTCAGCCAGATGCATAGTAGATGCGTGCCTAGCGAGGAGATACAATGGGTAAACGTGGTGGAGAATGAAGCGCTTGGTCGGCGTCGGGCCTTACAGATATGTGTTCTGAATAAAAATTCGCATTCTATTAATATTCCTTCGCTTGTGCCGTTTCTTCTATCTTAAGGGTCACATTGTTCCTCGTTTTCCATTAGAACACTTGATAGTGTTATTACACCATCGCTCTTAATATGTGTATATAATACCGCTCAAGCCGGTGCTAGGGACCGTGTGGGCATGGGTGCTCATCGCTCTTAATATGTGTATATAATACCGCTCAAGCAGGTGCTAGGGGCCGTGTGGGCATGGGTTCTCATCGCTCTTAATATGTGTATATAATATCGCTCAAGCCGGTGCTAGGGGCCGTGGGGGATTATCCACGTTTCGCTGTGGGTAATCGCTATATAAATGACGCAGTGAAGGATATATATCCACCTTCACTGGATTTGAAGGAAACTACAGATAACCCTACAGGCACATCGTATTTAGACCTATATCTCTATAAAAACGAAGCGGGCCTTCTCTCTCGTCGACTGTATGACAAAAGAGATGGTTACAATTTCGACATCGTAAACTATCCCTTTCTGGACAGTAATATTCCAGTGGGACCTGCATATGGCGTATACATATCACGCCTAGTAGCATTTGCTAGATCCTGTGTTAAATGTGACGATTTTAATCAACGTCACAAAACATTGTTGCAGAAACTTATAAAACAGGGCTACACCACCAAGCGCCTCCACTCAAAGTTTCTCAAATTTGGCGATACATATCGCATGTTGATAGCAAAATACGAGCGTAGCGTGCAAGATCTATGGCGTTACGTTTCGTAACGTGTGTCTCATTCCGCTTAACCCGGGGCTAGGGGCCGTATGAACCCATGTACTTCAAGATCCTCATGGTACTCATATGAACAGGCACAATCAAAGCGTGACTGAGATACATCATTCTTTAGATGACAACTTTACAACGAATATTATGGATTAAGAATACTGATCAGCGATACGGATTTGATATTTTTGGAACATCATGATCTCTTGCCGACATCATTAAAAACTGGTGACCGCTTCTCTCTTGCAGGAAACAAGCCTATGTTTATGTATACTATGATTGTCTTTTTGAATTTGGTGCTAATACTGTTATATGGAATGGGTCTTTAAATTATGGACGCGGATATTCTCTAATGGACGACGGCTGAACTATGAATGACGGACCAGTCGCATGTAATTCAATATGTCCACATGAACATCTACAATAAAAGTGTGGCTGGAATACAAATCTTCGAAGGGATCAGTCTTGGTTCCGGTGATGTTTTTAGAGATACATTCAGTAAATTTGCCTGTGTGCGCATATGACCCCTGATCAATATGCCGGTATTTGTTTTTTCCACCACCACGTTTAATTGTGAACAAAAAACATTTGTGACCGTTAGATGGTATAAGTACATCGTTTTCTTCGCAATTCCGGGCATCAATGTAACGCGACGGATTCGGTGGTCCAAATATATAAGTGCATGTTTGATACACTTTAGGTCGGTACCAATGAACGTATATGTCATACGACAAAAATTACGCTTTGCCCAGTCTGGACTGTAAATCGCTTAATGCAATTCTAGTCTGACAATTTCGATAGGGAAATGGTCGTTTGGGATGAAATGAGGGGGAATAAATCAACTTAGAGTGTAAGATTGGAATGTTTCATGGTTCTTGGAGGTCCTAAGGGCAAACAAAGACTTACAACTGTTTTACTGGGGATCATATATTGTATTCACAGACCACTCAACGCGACACAATGGGCACATGGCCCCTACATACATATCTATATTTATGCAGTGTTATAAAAAATGACCACCATAACCTAATCATCTTGATTTTTATACCTTGTCAGAATGACAATGAATTTTCAAATTGTCATCAGTTTGATTCCATTTTTAATACTGGTACCTGTACTATGTATGACACAAGTTTAGTTGCGCAGTAAATTATCCATGGACTTGCGATTGGTAACATGTTTTCTCGCGTGAACCGAGAACTCTCACATGAAACGCCGGCTTAATATTAGAGAAAGCCTAAGTACCGGTATGTCTACATAAATCTTACGTTTGTCAGTGTAAGTTTATTGGAGTACGGTTTTACGTTTTCAAATGTATTTATAATTTGGATAATGGGGTCGAGATTTCACTTCCGCTTTGTTTCATGTCATATTTATGGTTGGTCACGTGGGTGACATACTTCATGGTATCCATGCCGTTAATATGGTTTAGAGGGTAAAATACAAAGGTTCGCATGCTGCCATTTCCAGAGAAATATTAACTAACCCTGTTCAAATAAGAAGTGGTTGACATAGAGAAGTAGCAATGCATATGCAAATAACATGATTTCACTTTCGAAACACGCAAATGATTAAACACAACCTATAAAGGTGGTGGGAAAAGATGCCGGCGTACTGACGAGAAGTCATATGATCTCACAGACGAATATTCTGACTGCATATCTAAAAATGATCCAGAGATGATTTGTATCTCCGCCACGGTTTTATTGTAGATGTTCATGCGGACATCTTGAAAGACATGACCACACGACCCCTAGCACCGGGTTGAGCGGTATTGAATACAAATATCCAAGAGCAAGGATGTAATAGCCCTAGGTCATCTGCTGGAAAGTGATGGTTCATACTCCATGTAAGAATCACGAGACAATGCATACAATAGTGAAGTCTGGAGACAAAATATGTCTAGATTTGGGCCTTATCAGCTGCACAAAGCCTCAGACAATAGCTTCCTACAAGATGTATCTACCAAGCTGAAGAAATGTTTGACCGTTAGATAGAAGACACGGCGCAAACGGGGAAACTATTAGTAGAATGCAATGTTTTAATCGGAACACAAGTCTGCGTGGCCCGACGCTGACCAAACGCTGAAACTGACAGGCACTGGCTACCCGTTGCCACAGATGATGCATGGGCCTATGTTCTGCCATTGTCTATGATACTCTTCCTATCCACTAACCCTATATGTTATAAAAGCTGTAACCGTCACAATTTTTGGATGCAAAATCTCTGACGACACAGTCCACCAGACCCAACCCCTACATTCAAAACTCTATCGACCTATCTATGTGTAAGCCGGTGTTAAAGGAAAGGAATTCCCAGGAAACAATGTCCATTTTCCTTTGTTTTTCTACATGAAAATATGTGTTACCGGAGTTCAAAACCAGCAAAAAAATGCTAAGTTATCAGACAGAAGCCGAAGATTTTTTTCTTATCGGACATTCTGTGTATATCCTTGCATTTCTCAGGTTTACCCCATGTTCACAGTGAAACATACAGCCAAGGGTTCCCGATGGGCATGACCGTGCACTCGCTGAGCCATCAATAAATAAAATAATTATAAAACAACTTTTCATCAGAATTCGGTCAGCTCAGAGCTTGGTCGTAACAATGCCCTAATGCACGTTCATGCCAAAAATCAAGGTTCTAATTTCAATGGTTCTCCTTATTTTGCCGACGAAAGGATTCGGATGGACTGACTCACTGACTCACTGATTACCGGACAATTTGCAAATGGTAGCCTACTTCGTAGGAATATGTGATAGATGTGAGGAAGTGATGAGAAAATGTTTCCGTGGTTCATAATTATGTAACTATAGTAGGTTAAATTACGGCTATCAACACAGAGAAATGCACACTAGTCCATGCACACTAGTCCAAGTCCATTTTGATACAGAACTGAAACCAATAATACAGGATCATATTTGATATCTCTTATTGGCATTGTGACCCTGTCAAACCGATGTGTATGCACAAAATTACCTTCCTATATTGGGAGCGAGGGTAATAACGTGAAAGTAGACATACTAACAAGAGATGCGTAGGAAATATCTCTCTTCCACTTCGATGAACTTTATGAGTAAACGCGTTTTGACAATGATAACGGCATATTGCCGCAGTTCACGTGAGTAAAGGTACTAAAACCGACTTCAGAAATCACTCGAGAGTTGACTTGCATCTAAGAGGCGAGTTATGGGTCAAGATCATCCACTTTAGCCACGAATGAGTCGGGAACTGAACACAGACTATTATATACTGTTTGATCGGTTATAGTCACGGTATCGAAGAGGATAAAATTGTTTGATCGCAGGAATTTTATAAGTGCTTCTGATTTGGTGGAAATTGATTGCTATTACTGTAGATTGTACGAGTTCTTCAACCGTGAATGCTCTACTTTGTGCCAGGCTTTGCAATTTGGACGGCAGATTACTCCAAGTTAATGTATTGCTGGAACAAGCGTCAAAACCAGGTTGTGTCTATATTGTGTAGACAACGGACAACTATGTGAAGCATCCACTTTCAAATCATGTAGCAGAACTGTGATCCAATGCTGTCTTCGAGATGTACGAAAAAGGTAGTAAGTGTTTTCTGATGATACCGAATGATGAACTGCAGATAATATGTCATGATAGCTTCTTTGTGCATGTCTAGATTAGTATATAAATAATATCGGCTTTAGAAGCTTTGCCATTATTCAGTCTATCAGAGGGGTAGTAAATGTACGTAATCTAGACTCCGATCTTCCTCTTTTGTGAAAACTGAGTTGACCGAGTGGTTTAGAGCTCTTGTATTCATTTATTTACTGCTAGCGATTTGGTACAAAACTCTTGAGGGCGCGAGTTCGAGTCTCGCACGGGACTGGCTCATCCAGCACAAGTGTTTTTCCATTACCAAGAAAGTGCCATCCTAAAAATAATTGGAAATAAATGTTACCTACATTTTAAATGGCATTAGTATACTCTTTTTTTCTGTCTGGACAGTAGATTACTGGGTTCTCTAGTAAGTAAGCTTAAGAAACGACCCCCTCTCAGGAAATCCTGGCGACGCCCATGAAGGTTCATTGATCTGGACATAGTTGAAACATAGTACTAATCACTATAAGTAGTATTGGATCAGTTGGAATAGTGTTGAGCGAGATGATCACGCAACTGATCGATCCATCACCGTCAGGTATTACATTTCACATGTCGTGGATGATCTCGGTGAATACGTCTGAGGGGAGACAGCTACAGTGTCCCGATAAGGCTTAGGTTATCGCCGATGCTGCACATCCAATACTGACTAAATTAACTTCCGCTCACATCGATCAATCACTATGGTTTGTGTAATAAAACATCTCTACCGTATGGGCTTCTGGCACCGAAATGAAAATAGAGGCTCTCGTTTCTCATATCTCCATCATAGAGGCGGTATATTATCAAGTTCTCCACGGGTTAATTTGAATTGTCTCCAGAAATCTGGAACATGTTTACCATACATTGATTGCCGTCCTTGTGCTTCATTCTTGGCATGATTAATGCGCATTTCAGACACTATACCGTTTCGATTTGCTGCTATGTAAAGCTATAATATTGTCATTACTGTGGACATTTCACGTAATCAATTTGATATCTAATCGAACCCACTTAATACTCGACATTTGAGATCGTGAAAACACATTCTCAAAGAGAGCCGTGTCTACCCGCGGGAGACCAAAGCGACTCTCATGTAAACTGGTGACATTTTTGAATCTGCAATCTCAAAGCGAGGCAGCATGACATCATTCTCAAAGCGAGCCGTGTCTACCCGCGAACTACTTCCTGTATTAGATAACTCGCTTTCACGGCCAAGTATACATATACCGACAATAATTTGTTCGCGATTGATATGCTCCGAAACGGAAAGAGTCATTTTCCAATTATATAGCCCACGTTATGTTTAGCAATTCGCTTCTAACTCGGCGGAGTCAGCAGGTCAGTGACAAGCCAGATAATCATACGCCGCCTACTCACCCCCCAAATTTTGGGGGGATGGCTCCCATTTACGCGTGAGACTCTTTCTCGCAGTAGGGAGTCTCGCGAGACGAGAATGGGTGAAAAAAGTGGAACTCTTCGTATATGAAGTGAAAAATAGCTGTCTCACGTGACCTATGTTAGGTTCAGGCTACCCAGGAAGTGATGGAAAAATGTTCCCGTTGTTCATAATTATGAAACAAGTAGGCTATATTGAGTTTATAAACGAAGGCAAATACACACTGGTCCAAATCCATTGCACTTTGACGCAGAATTAAAACCAATAATACAGGATCATATAACACTTGTGTCAATAACATCGAGCTAAACTTGCATTTATTACACGTTTCAGCACGGTTATGTGAAATCAACACCCGTCAAGTGCAGGTGTTCATTGGGAGATCCCATTTCACAAGTCGGATGAGAGAAGGGACTCGGGGCTTTCCCTGTTCTCTGTTCTCTTATGAATATGACTATATGCTGGCGCTTTCAAAAACCGATCCATTCAAAGCCTGTTCCTTCTCATTCACCAAACGTTATATAGACGATCTTCTCGCTGTGGATAATCGCTATATAAATGACGCAGTGAAGGATATATATCCACCTTCAATGGATTTGAAGGAAACTACAGATAACCCTACAGGCACATCGTAAAGAATGATCGTATTTAGACCTATATCTCTAGAAAAATGAAGCGGGCCTTCTCTCTCGTCGACTGTATGACAAAAGAGATGATTACAATTTCGACATCGTAAACTATCCCTTTCTGGACAGTAATATTCCAGTGGGACCTGCATATGGCGTATTCATATTACGCCTAGTAGCATTTACTAGATCCTGTGTTAAATGTGACGATTTTAATCAACGTCACAAAACATTGTTGCAGAAACATATAAAACAGGGCTACACCACCAAGGGCCTCCACTCAAAGTTTCTCAAATTTGGCGATACATATCGCATGCTGATAGCAAAATACGAGCGTCGCGTGCAAGATCTATGGTGTTACGTTTCGTAACTTGCGTCTAATTCCGCTTAACCCGGGACTAGGGACCGTATGAACCCATGTACTTCAAGATTCTCATGGTACTCATATGAACAGGCACAATCAAAGCGTGACTGAGATACATCATTCTTTAGATGACGACTTTACAACGAATATTATGGATTAAGAATACTGATCAGCGATACGGATTTGATATTTTTGTAACATCATGATGTCTTGCCGGCATTATTGAAAACTGTTGACCGCTTCTCTCTTGCAGGAAACAAGCCTATGTTTATGTAAACTATGATTGTCTTTTTGAATTTGGTGCTAATACTGTTATATGGAATATGGAATAGGTCTTTGGATTATGGACGCGGATATTCTCTAATGGACGACGGCTGAATTATGAATGACGGACCAGACGCTTGTAATTCATACAAGTAACCATCGAATAAAACAAACAAATAAATTACAAGATTACATTTCTTTCTCAAGTTTAACTGTTGTTTCCATCGTGAAATTGATTAACAAAGCGACACAAATAGACACATATCCACGTAGTTTCCAGACAGCTGACAGTATCACTCCACATTTGAGAGACCACATAAACTCGTCCACTGACATTGGCACGATGCCAATCGACACGGGAGCATCAGTGGACGAGTTTTTCCTAGAAAGGGAAGAAAGGTTGTCAAAGTTTAAAATATGTTTTCAACTTTTCATTATAGTCGTTGTTGATAATCAATTTGAGTAGGGCAATAGAATAGAAATAAAGTTTGCATAGGCGTGTTCAATGTTTATTTTACGCACGGTTAATGTGGGAAAGTTTATAAATTTTAGGACGCGCGCTTCGCCCTTGCCCTGTAATATAAACTTTTCCACACTAACCGTGCGCAAAATAACCATTGAGCACGCCTATGAAAACATTATTTCTTAATTTTTATATCTCTAACTGGCATTCAGGCTCCACCAAAACCTATGTGCATGGACAACCTTCCCATGCAGAAGAGTTCCAATTTCCTTGATGCGTCGTTGTAACAGAAATCTTGCGTGAATGTACAAATCATTGTGATTGGTCAACGAACTGTCGCCGGCAGATGCTGTTACATGAAAGGACACCATGCAGTGTCCAATCACAGTTGCTGTGTCTGGCACGTGGCTAAATTTTGACTTATTTATTTGGACACGAACATGCAAGCTCCCTGTGCGCTTGCGCCTTATCCCATAGCAGCATCCGAAGTTGCTAAGCCATAGTAAAATACGGATCTTTGATTGATCGTATCAGTAGGTCACGCGGTTCAAGCTGCGTGACGTATGCTCATGATTGCTGCTAGAAATGTTCATGAATGTTCAGCCAGATGCATAGTAGATGCGTGCCTAGCGAGGAGCGACAATGGCTGAACGTGGTGGAGAATGAAGCGCTTGGTCGGCGTCGGGCCTCACAGATATTGGTTCTGAATAAGAACTTGCATTCTATTAATATTCCCTCGCTTGTGCCGTTTCTTTTATCTTAAGGGTCACATTGTTCCTCGTTTTCCATTAGAACAGTTGATAGTGTTATTACATCATCGCTCTTAATATGTGTATATAATACCGCTCAAGCCGGTGCTAGGGGCCGTGGGGGATTATCCACGTCTCGCTGTGGATAATCGCTATATAAATGACGCAGTGAAGGATATATATCCACCTTCACTGGATTTGAAGGAAACTACAGATAACCCTACAGGCACATCGTATTTAGACCTATGTCTCTATAAAAATGAAGCGGGCCTTCTCTCTCGTCGACTGTATCACAAAAGAGATGATTACAATTTCGACATCGTAAACTATCCCTTTCTGGACAGTAATATTCCAGTGGGACCTGCATATGGCGTATACATATCTCGCTTAGTAGCATTTGCTAGATCATGTGTTAAATGTGATGATTTTAATCAACGTCACAAAACATTGTTGCAGAAACTTATAAAACAGGGCTATTCCACCAAGCGCCTCCACTCAAAGTTTCTCAAATTTGGCGATACATATTGCATGCTGATAGCAAAATACGAACGTAGCGTGCAAGATCTATGGCGCTACGTTTCGTAACGTGTCTAATTCCGCTTAACCCGGGGCTAGGGGCCGTATGAACCCATGTACTTCAAGATCCTCATGGTACTCATATGAACAGTCACAATCAAAGCGTGACTGAGATACATCATTCTTTAGATGACAACTTTACAACGAATATTACGGATTAAGAATACTGATCAGCGATACGGATTTGATATTTTTGGAACATCATGATGTCTTGCCGGCATCATTGTAAACTGTTGACCGCTTCTCTCTTGCAGGAAACAAGCCTGTGTTTATGTATACTATGATTGTATTTTTGAATTTGGTGCTAATACTGTTATATGGAAAGGTCTTTGGATTATGGACGCGGATATTCTCTAATGGACGACGGCTGAATTATGAATGACGGACCAGACGCTTGTAATTCAATATGTCCACATGAACATCTACAATAAAAGTGTGGCTGGAATACAAATCTTCGAAGGGATCAGTTTTGGTTCCGGTGATGTTTTTAGAGATGCATTCAGTAAATTTGTCTGTGTGCTCATATGACCCCTGATCAATATGCCGATATTTGTTTTTTCCACCACCACGTTTAATTGTGAACAAAAAACATTTGTGAACGTTAGATGGTATAAGTACATCGTTTTCTTCGCAATTCCGGGCATCAATGCAACGCGACGGATTCGGTGGTCCAAATATATGAGCGTATGTTTGGTACACTTTTAAGTCGATACCAGTGAACGTATATGTCATACGACAAAAATTACGCGACCGGTCATTAACAACTGCTTTGCCCAGTCTGGACTGTAAATCGCTTAATGCGATTCTAGTCTGACAATTTCGATAGGGAAATGGTCGTTTGGGATGAAATGAGGGGGAATAAATCAACTCAGAGTGTAAGATTGGAATGTTTCATGGTTCTTGGAGGTCCTAAGTGCAAACGAAGACTTACTGCTGTTTTAGTGGGGATCATATATTGTATTCACAGACCACTCAACGCGACACAATGGGCACATGGCCCCTACATACATATCTATATTTATGCAGTGTTATAAAAAATGACAACCATAACCTATTCGTCTTCATTTTTATACCTTGTCAGAATGACAATGAATTTTCAAATTGTCATAAGTTTGATTCCATTTTTATACGCCCGTCAAATTTGACGGGACGTATTATGGTATGGCGTCGTCCGTCCGTCCGTCCGCCCGTCCGTCCGTCCATTAACTTTTTCTCGTCAACGCAACTCGTACTAGAGTTTTCAGTGGATTCTTTTAATATTTGGCGCACGTGATCGGTACCATGTGTAGATGTGCATGAACTTTTTTCGGCCCGATTCGACGTTTTCTTGAGTTACTCCCCTTGATTTTGGTCTGAAATCCTTGTATTTGGCACCTACTGTGTTCGTCAACGCAACTCGCCTTAGAGTTTTCAGTGGATTCTTTTAATATTTGGTGCACGTGATCGGTACCATGAGTAGATGTGCATGAACTTTTTTCGGCCCGATTCGACATTTTCTTGAGTTACTCCCCTTGATTTTGGTCTGAAATCGTTGTATTTGGCACCTGCTGTCTTCGTCAACGCAACTCGTTCCAGAGTCTTCAATGAATTCTTCTGAAATTTGGTACACATGATCGGTACCATGTGTAGATGTGCACAAACCTTTTTCGAACCAATTCAACGTTTTCTTTAGTTATCTGCCCTTGATTTTAGTCTGGAATACTTTTTGTTTTGCACCTACAGTCCTCGTCAACGAAACTCCTAGGGGTTTCATTGCATTCTTTTGAAATTAGGTACATGTACACATGGTTGGTGCCGAGTGCACATGTGCACAAACTTTTTTCGAGTTGATTCAACAGTTTCTTGAGTTACTCCCCTTGATTTTGGCCTGAAATCTAAATTTGACACATACTGTCCACGTGAACGCAACTCGTCTTCTTTTAAAATTTGGTACATATGGTCGGTACCATGTGTAGATGTGCACAAACTATTTTTGAGCTGATTCGACGTTTTCTTCAGTTACTCCCCTTGATTTTAGTCTGAAATCCTTGTATTTGGCACCTACTGTCATTTCAACCTAATTCATCAGGCTGATGAGCTTACTTTTGCAGCTTTTGCTAACAAAAATTTTGTTTTAAAGTTACTGATACATGTATACATAAGTGCATAACCGGGGGGTGAGGGAATATGCATCCCCGCAGAGTAAGAGTAACTGGAGTTCTACTTGCTCCTACAAATACCGCTCCAGGCCCTTATGTATTCCCTCCCCCCCTCCCCCCGACCTGATTTCCAAACCTTCCTACACCACTTATACAACAATGATATCTTATCCATGTACAGTATTATGACAATTGCAACAATACAAACAAAGGCAGGTTCATTTGTATGGTTGTCCTTTGTCTATAACAACATTCAGGAGATAAAAATGTTGTTTGTCGACTGTATTTTTGTACGGGCGTATGTTGGGTTCAATTGAACTCTTGTTAATACTGGTACCGGTACTATGTATGACACGAGTTTAGTTGCGCAGTAAATTATCGATGGACTTGTGATTGGTAACAGGTTTTCTCGCGTGAACCGCAGAACTCTCACATGAAACGCCGGCTTAATATTAAAGAAAGCTGAAGTACCGGTAAGTCTACATAAATCTTACGTTTGTCAGTATAAGTTTATGGGAGTACGGTTTTACGTTTTCAAATGTATTTATAATTTGGATAATGGGGTCGTGATTTCACTTCCGCTTTGTTTCATGTCATATTTATGGTTGATCACGTGGGTGACATACTTCGTGGTATCCATGCCGTTAATATGGTTAAGAGGGTAAAATACAAAGGTTCGCAGGCTGCCATTTCCAGAGTAATATTAACTATCCCTCCTCAAATAAGAAGTGGTTGACACAGAGAAGTAGCAGTGCATATGCAAATAACATGATTTTCATAGGACGCAAACCTATGATTAAACACAACCTATAAAGGTGATGGAAAAAGATGCCGGCGTACTGACAAGAAGTCATATGACCTCACAGACGAATATTCTGACTGCATATCTAAAAATGATCCAGTGATGACTTGCATCTCCGCCACGGTTTTATTGTAGCTGTTCATGCGGACATCTTGAAAGACATGACCACACGACCCCTAGCACCAGTTTGATCGGTATCAGACACAAATATGCAAGAGCAAGGATGTAATAGCCCTAAGTCATCTGCTGGAAAGTGATGGTTCATACTCCATGTAAGAATCACGAGACAATTCATACAATAGTGAAGTCTGGAGACGAAAATATGTCTAGATTTGGGCCTTATCAGCTGCACAAAGCCTCAGACAATAGCTTCCTACAAGATGTATCTACCAAGCTGAAGAAATGTGTGACCGTTAGATAGAAGACACGGCGCAAACGGGGAAACTATTAGTAGAATGCAATGTTTTAATCGGAACACAAGTCTGCGTGGCCCGACGCTGACCAAACGCTGAAACTGACAGGCACTGGCTCCCTTTTGCCACAGATGATGCTTGAGCCTATATTCTGCCATTGTCTATGATACTCTTCCTATCCACTAACCCTATATGTTATAAAAGCTGTAACCGTCACTATTTTTGGATGCAAAATCTCTGACGACACAGTCCACCAGACCCAACCCCTACATTCAAAACTCTATCGACCTTCCATACATGCACATGATGCATACATGATCCCCATAATGGTTCAATGCCCATAGACACTTGGCACCAAACTCCATGGTATGACGACACCAAATTCCTATAATTTCTCTCATTCTATTATCATTAAACTCGTTTCTACTGCTATATGTGTAAGCCGGTGTTAAAGGAAAGGAATTCCCAGGAAACAATGTCCATTTTCCTTTGTTTTTCTACATGAAAATATGTGTTACCGGAGTTCAAAACCAGCAAAAAAATGCTAAGTTATCAGACAGAAGCCGAAGATTTTTTTCTTATCGGACATTCTGTGTATATGCTTGCATTTCTCAGGTTTACCCCATGTTCACAGTGAAACATACAGCCAAGGGTTCCCGATGGGCATGACCGTGCACTCGCTGAGCCATCAATAAATAAAATAATTATAAAACAACTTTTCATCAGAATTCGGTCAGCTCAGAGCTTGGTCGTAACAATGCCCTAATGCACGTTCATGCCAAAAATCAAGGTTCTAATTTCAATGGTTCTCCTTATTTTGCCGACGAAAGGATTCGGATGGACTGACTCACTGACTCACTGATTACCGGACAATTTGCAAATGGTAGCCTACTTCGTAGGAATATGTGATAGATGTGAGGAAGTGATGAGAAAATGTTTCCGTGGTTCATAATTATGTAACTATAGTAGGTTAAATTACGGCTATCAACACAGAGAAATGCACACTAGTCCATGCACACTAGTCCAAGTCCAGTACATTTTGCTACAGAACTGAAACCAATAATACAGGATCATATTTGATATCTCTTATTGGCATTGTGACCCTGTCAAACCGATGTGTATGCACAAAATTACCTTCCTATATTGGGAGCGAGGGTAATAACGTGAAAGTAGACATACTAATAAGAGATGCGTAGGAAATATCTCTCTTCCACTTCGATGAACTTTATGAGTAAACGCGTTTTGACAATGATAACGGCATATTGCCGCAGCTCACGTGAGTAAAGGTACTAAAACCGACTTCAGAAATCACTCGAGAGTTGACTTGCATCTAAGAGGCGAGTTATGGGTCAAGATCATCCACTTTAGCCACGAATGAGTCGGGAACTGAACACAGACTATTATATACTGTTTGATCGGTTATAGTCACGGTATCGAAGAGGATAAAATTGTTTGATCGCAGGAATTTTATAAGTGCTTCTGATTTGGTGGAAATTGATTGCTATTACTGTAGATTGTACGAGTTCTTCAACCGTGAATGCTCTACTTTGTGCCAGGCTTTGCAATTTGGACGGCAGATTACTCCAAGTTAATGTATTGCTGGAACAAGCGTCAAAACCAGGTTGTGTCTATATTGTGTAGACAACGGACAACTATGTGAAGCATCCACTTTCAAATCATGTAGCAGAACTGTGATCCAATGCTGTCTTCGAGATGTACGAAAAAGGTAGTAAGTGTTTTCTGATGATACCGAATGATGAACTGCATATAATATGTCATGATAGCTTCTGTGTGCATGTCTAGATTAGTATATAAATAATATCGGCTTTAGAAGCTTTGCCATTATTCAGTCTATCAGAGGGGTAGTAAATGTACGTAATCTAGACTCCGATCTTCCTCTTTTGTGAAAACTGAGTTGACCGAATGGTTTAGAGCTCTTGTATTTATTTACTGCAAAAGCGATTTGGTGCAAAACTCTTGAGGGCGCGAGTTCGAGTCTCGCACGGGACTGGCTCATCCAGCACAAGTGTTTTTCCTTTACCAAGAAAGTGCCATCCTAAAAATAATTGGAAATAAATGTTAGCTACATTTTAAATGGCATTAGTATACTTAATTTTTTTTTTGTCTGGAAAGTAGATTACTGGGTTCTCTAATAAGTAAGCTTAAGAAACGACCCCCTCACAAGAAATCCTGGCGACGCCCATGAAGGCTCATTGATCTGGACATAGTTGAAACATAGTACTAATCACTATAAGTAGTATTGGATCAGTTGGAATAGTGTTGAGCGAGATGATCACGCAACTGATCGATCCATCACCGTCAGTTATTACATTTCACATGTCGTGGATGATCCCGGTGAATACGTCTGAGGGGAGACAGCTACAGTGTCCCGATAAGGCTTAGGTTATCGCCGATGCTGCACATCCAATACTGACTAAATTAACTTCCGCTCAGATCGATCAATCACTATGGTTTGTGTAATAAAACATCTCTACCGTATGGGCTTCTGGCACCGAAATGAAAATAGAGCCTCTCGTTTCTCATATCTCCATCATAGAGGCGGTATATTATCAAGTTCTCCACGGGTTAATTTGAATTGTCTCCAGAAATCTGGAACATGTTTACCATACATTGATTGCCGTCCTTGTGCTTCATTCTTGGCATGATTAATGCGCATTTCAGACACTATACCGTTTCGATTTGCTGCTATGTAAAGCTATAATATTGTCATTACTGTGCACGGACATTTCACGTAATCAATTTGATATCTAATCGAACCCACTTAATACTCGAGTTTTGAGATGGTGAAAACAGTGGAACTCTTCGTATATGAAGTGAAAAATAGCTGTCTCACGTGACCTATGTTAGGTTCAGGCTACCCAGGAAGTGATGGAAAAATGTTCCCGTTGTTCATAATTATGAAACAAGTAGGCTATATTGAGTTTATAAACGAAGGCAAATACACACTGGTCCAAATCCATTGCACTTTGACGCAGAATTAAAACCAATAATACAGGATCATATAATCTATAACACTTGTGTCAATAACATCGAGCTAAACTTGCATTTATTACACGTTTCAGCACGGTTATGTGAAATCAACACCCGTCAAGTGCAGGTGTTCATTGGTAGATCCCATTTCACAAGTCGTCTGCTTTCCCTGTTCTCTGTTCTCTTATGAATATGACTATATGCTGGCGCTCTCAAAAACCGATCCATTCAAAGCCTGTTCCTTCTCATTCACCAAACGCTATATAGACGATCTTCTCGCTGTGGATAATCGCTATATAAATGACGCAGTGAAGGATATATATCCACCTTCACTGGATTTGAAGGAAACTACAAATAACCCTACAGGCACATCGCATTTAGACCTATATCTCTATAAAAATGAAGCGGGCCTTCTCTCTCGTCGACTGTATGACAAAAGAGATGATTACAATTTCGACATCGTAATCTATCCCTTTCTGGACAGTAATATTCCAGTGGCACCTGCATATGGCGTATTCATATCACGCCTAGTAGCATTTACTAGATCCTGTGTTAAATGTGACGATTTTAATCAACGTCACAAAACATTGTTGCAGAAACATATAAAACAGGGCTACACCACCAAGCGCCTCCACTCAAAGTTTCTCAAATTTGGCGATACATATCGCATGCTGATAGCAAAATACGAGCGTAGCGTGCAAGTTCTATGGTGTTACGTTTCGTAACTTGTGTCTAATTCCGCTTAATCCGGGGCTAGGGGCCGTATGAACCCATGTACTTCAAGATCCTCATGGTACTCATATGAACAGTCACAATCAAAGCGTGACTGAGATACATCATTCTTTAGATGATGACATTAAGAATACTGATCAGCGATACGGATTTGATATTTTTGGAACATCATGATGTCTTGCCGGCATCATTGAAAACTGTTGACCGCTTCTCTCTTGCAGGAAACAAGCCTATGTTTATGTAAACTATGATTGACTTTTTGAATTTGGTGCTAATACTGTTATATGAAATATGGAATAGGTCTTTGGATTATGGACGCGGATATTCTCTAATGGACGATGGCTGAATTATGAATGACGGACCAGACGCTTGTAATTCATACAAGTAACCATCGAATAAAACAAACAAATAAATTACAAGATTACATTTCTTTCTAACTGTTGTTTCCATCGTGAAATTGATTAACAAAGCGACACAAATAGACGTATATCCACGTAGTTTCCAGACAGCTGACAGTATCACTCCCCATTTGAGAGACCACATAAACTCGTCCACTGACATTGGCACGATGCCAACCGACACGGGAGCATCAGTGGACGAGTTTTTCCTAGAAAGGGAAGAAAGGTTGTCAAAGTTTAAAATATGTTTTCAACTTTTCATTATAGTCGTTGTTGATGATCAATTTGGGTAGGGCAATAGAATAGAAATAAAGTTTGCATAGGCGTGTTCAATGTTTATTTTACGCACGGTTAATGTGGGAAAGTTGATAAATTTTAGGACGCGCGCTTCGCCCTTGCCCTGTAATATAAACTTTTTCACACTAACCGTGCGCAAAATAACCATTGAGCACGCCTATGAAAACATTATTTCTTAATTTTTATATCTCTAACTGGGATTCAGGCTCCACCAAAACCTATGTGTATGGACTAAATCAACCTTCCCATGCAGAAAAGTTCCAATTTCCTTGATGCGTCGTTGTAACAGAAATCTTGCGTGAATGTACAAATCATTGTGATTGGTCAACGAACTGTCGCCGGCAGATGCTGTTACATGAAAGGACACCATGCAGTGTCCAATCACAGTTGCTGTGTCTGGCACGTGGCTAAATTTTGACCTTATTTATTTGGACACGAACATGCAAGCTCCCTGTGCGCCCGCGCCTTATAATTGCATCCTAAGTTGCTAAGCCATAGTAAAATAATGACCTTTGATTGGTCGTATAAGTAGGTCACGCGGTTCAAGATGCGTGACGTATATTCATGAATGTTGCTCGACATGTTCGGCCAGATGCATAGTAGATGCGTGCCTAGCGAGGAGCTACAACGTGGTAAATGTGGTGGAGAATGAAGCGCTTGGTCGGCGTCGGGTCTAACAGATAGAGGTTCTGAATAATAACTCGCATTCTATTAATATTCCCTCGCTTGTGCCGTTTCTTCTGCCTTAAGGGCCACATTGTTCCTCGTTTTCCATTAGAACACTTGATAGGGTTATTACATCATCGCTCTTAATATTAGTATATAGTACCGCTCAAGCTGGTGATAGGGGCCGTGTGGGCATGTCATTCAATATGTCCACATGAACACCTACAATAAAAGCGTGGCTGGGATACAAATCTTCGAAGGGATCAGTTTTCGTTCCTGTGATGCTTTTAGAAATATTCAGTATATTTGCCTGTGTGTTCATATGACCCCTGATCAATATGCCAGTATTTGTTTTTTTTCCACCACCTAGTATGTTACTTTTAATTGTGAGCAAAAAACATTTGTGAACGTTAAAAGGTATAAATACACCGTTTTCCTCACAATTCAGGGCATGAATGCAACGCGACGGATTCGGTGGTCCAAATATATAAGCGTATGTTTGGTACACTTTAGGTCGATACCAGTGAACGTATATGTCATACGACAAAAATTACGCGGCCGGTCATTAACAACTGCTTTGCCCAGTCTGGACTGTAAATCGCTTAATGCAATTCTAGTCTGACAATTTCGATAGGGAAATGGTCGTTTGGGATGAAATGAGGGGGAATAAATCAACTCGGAGTGTAAGATTGGAATGTTTCATGGGCCTTGGAGGTCCTAAGGGCAAACAAAGACTTACAGCTGTTTTAGTGGGGATCATATATTGTAACACAGATCACTCAACGCGACACAATGGGCACATGGCCCCTATATACATATCTATATTTATGCAGTGTTATAAAAAATAACCACCATAACCTAAGCATCTTGATTTTTATACCTTGTCAGAATGACAATGAATTTTCAAATTGTCATAAGTTTGATTCCATTTTTAATACTGGTACCGGTACTACGTCTGACACAAGTTTAGTTGCGCAGTAAATTATCGATGGACTTGCGATTGGTTACATGTTTTCTCGCGTGAACCGCAGAACTCTCGCATGAAACGCCGGCTTAATATTAAAGAAAGCTGAAGTACCGGTAAGTCTACATAAATCTTACGTTTGTCAGTATAAGTTTATGGGAGTACGGTTTTACGTTTTCAAATGTATTTATAATTTGGATAATGGGGTCGAGATTTCACTTCCGCTTCGTTTCATGTCATATTTATGGCTGGTCACGTGGGTGACATACTTCATGGCATCCATGCCGTTAATATGGTTAAGAGGGTAAAATACAAAGGCTCGCAGGCTGCCATTTCCGGAGAAATATAATAACTAGCCCTCCTCAAATAAGAAGTGGTTGACATGGAGAAGTAGCAATCCATATGCAAATAACATGATTTCAATTTCAAAACACGCAAACCTATGATTAAGCACAACATATAAAGGTGGTGGAAAAGATGCCGGCGTACTGACAAGAAGTCATATGACCTCACAGACGAATATTCTGACTGCATATCTAAAAATGACCCAGCGATGATTTGTATCTCCGCCACGGTTTTATTGCAGCTGTTCATGCGAACATCTTGAAGGACATGACCACACGGCACCTAGCACCGGTTTGACCGGTATTAGATACAAATATGCAAGAGCAAGGATGTAATAGGCCTAAGTCATCTGCTGGAAAGTGATGGTTCATACTCCAAGAATCACGATACAATGCATAAAATAGTGAAGTCTGGAGACGAAAATACGTCTAGATTTGGGCCTTACCAGCTGCACAAAACCTCAGACAATAGCTTCCTACAAGATGTATCTAACAAGCTGAAGAAATGTGTGACCGTTAGATAGAAGACACGGCCCAAACGGGGACATATTAGTAGAATGCAAGATCTTATTCAGAACACAAGTCTGCGAGGCCCGACCAATCAGAACACAAGTCTGCGAGGCCCGACGACGACCAAGCGCTAAAACTGACAGGCACTGGCTCCATTTTGCCGCAGATGATGCATGGGCCTATGTTCTGCCATTGTCTATGATACTCGTCCTATCCACTAACCCTATATGTTATAAAAGCTGTAACGGTCACAATTTCTTGATGCAAAATCTCTGACGACACAGTCCCCCAGACCCAACCCCTACATTCTAAACTTTCTATCGACCCTTCATTGCACTTGAAATATTGATGCATACATGATCATCATAAAGTTTGCTGAGATACTAAGGCTACGTCAGAGAATCCACCGTATCCTCGGGTCTGAATGTGAGGCACCGAGGGAAGCTTTCCTGTAGTCATATGGTTGCTCTTTAGTCGCCAGACGTCGTCAATTTTTCCCACCTCTTGCATATCGCTCCAATTCTCTTTCGCCGGCAATCCATTCTGTGCAATGCTTTCTTCATTGTACCGAATGAAAGCACCCCGTCACTTTACGTATCAGCAAAATTCTGAGAGCATCTTATGTCCATGAAATGATATTTCCATCAAATTTGGTGGAATGGACTGGACGTCTGTCGCTTACAACAAAAATGTGATTTAAATAGAAATATAGAAAAATAAAATGATGTAGTAATATATAAAGAATATAATAATGAAGGTAAAGTTATATTGTTACTCTGTATAGTTTATCCTGTAGTCCATACACTAGTATGGGAGATGATGGGGGTACCGTGGTCGAACTTTTATGCTCCGGGATAGTTACATGCTTCTGGACGGCCGAGTCAAAATATCTGACTAGGAGGTGTGCTTGAAAAAGAAACGCCTCTTTGTTGCGAGATCAAGTTATGTGTCAGGAAAGTTCTCGCATGCATGAATATGAATAGTGGGACAGAACTGTTGGGTGACTTTGTATAACTGAAAGCTGTATGATACACAGATTACATCTATAGAACATTAACGAAAGACTTGATAACAAAGAGAGACATATCATGTTTAAAATGGCTTGCCTTATTTATGTGAAAATCATGAATTAGCATTCTTTATATATCGAGCTCCACCCCAGTAATAAAAATATAATTATATTTGTCAAAGGAGGGGAAATCAAAGGCATTTTACAATCTAAGCTGTTCAACTCGGCGATTTTTTTCACAGCTTTTCCTGCTGTCTATTGTTATTAGCCTATATCTCTAAGCATTTTCTTTTTTTATGATAATTGTTACTTTTTCTCTTCTTTTGAATTGATAATGTATTCAGCGACTGCAGCAATCAACAGTTTTCCATGACTAGTGACGTCATAACTAGATACTTTATAAGCTCATACTAATTTCGACGCTAAATGGCTGGATTTTTCCTAAAGCCCAGTGATTCATTTTCTCAAGGTCCCGATAATGTAACCCTATATACTATATAAACAGACTACATTACACATCAACAATTTCACCTCAGCTGATGTAACATTTTGTAATCTAGTCCGACATACTCTATAGAAATCCTTGGTGTGGATGTCAGATGTGTATGTTTTTGTAAGTGTCATTAATTGCTCCTCATTATCGGGACAAAATGTTTCCTTTCTCGTATAACTAGAGTTATTGCCAACAATGTGGAGATTCAGAGAATTCGGAAGACTCGAGTAAATTCTCAAAACGACTGGGTAAATATAATTCACTGGTCGGAATTCATGAGGTGCCCGTCACATTTCCAGCGAAGAAATCACAGGTTATCTGTCATTCATAAACATAAGATATTCTGCAATAAAGTGTTGTTACATATTTTTGGGGAAATACTGGTAACGCCCATGTTCTTGCTTGCCTTTATGGAATTTACGAGTAGCGAAGATATAACTGCCACACCTTCATGGCGGACCGAATCATGTCATGAAGACTGTCGATGTCAAGTTTCTCAAAAGAGATATAAACTAAGGCGTGGAGATCACTTTCAAAGATTACATACACAGTTAACGCCGCAAATCGATATTACGTGTCTCTTTCTGCAATTATATAATAATAGCATTGGATAATAATCGCCCCTTTCTATAAGCAATAACGACTCCTTTTTTCTATTCACTGAGGAATCTGGGGTCATACGCACTCAATTTCCCTCGGTAATAATCGATCATGCTTATTTTTTGCTTGAAACTTAATTTGTGTGAAGGCCATAGTTTTCGGATTGGGGCTGCGATAGTTGCAGCAGCTCTGTTTTGATGCACGTACTCATTATGTTTGCATCTGGCACTCATATATGACAGGTAATCTGTACCTATAAGCATACGAAGGACTGTCACGTTCAGTCGGGGTTGTTTAGTGTTATATTTTGCAAAAAAAAGGGATGAAATAATTTTTCCATGTAGGATTATCTCTCGTTCGCTGTTTAACAATACTAAGACTGTACATATTTTATGATCATCAACTATTTAAAGCGGGGCATATAACGTAAAACAGTCTCGAGTCTCGCATGGGACTGGCCAATCCAGTACAGGTATATTTGCTTTACCAGGAAAGTTTGATCCTAAAAATAATTGGAAATAAATGTTACCTACGTTTTAAATGGCATTAGTATACTTATTTTTTCTGTTTGGACAGCAGAGTAATGGGTCCTCTAATAAGTAAGCATAAGAAACGATCTCCTCTCAAGAAATCGTGGCAACGCCCATGAAGGTTCATGATTGATCTGCATGGACATATCTGAAACATAATACTAATGACTATAAGGAGTATTGCATCAGTTGGAATAGTGTTGAGCGAGATGATCACGCAACTGATCGATCCATCACCGTCAGTTATTACATTTCACATGTCGTGGATGATCCCGGTGAATACGTCTGAGAGGAGACAGCTACAGTGACCCGATAAGGCTTAGGTTATCGCCGATGCTGCACATCCAATACTGACTAAATTAACTTCCGCTCAGATCGATCAATCACTATGGTTTGTGTAATAAAACATCTCTGCCGTATGGGCTTCTGGCACCGAAATGAAAATAGAGCCTCTCGTTTCTCATGTCTCCATCATAGAGGCGGTATATTATCAAGTTCTCCACGGGTTAATTTGAATTGTCTCCAGAAATCTGGAACATGTTTACCATACATTGATTGCCGTCCTTGTGCTTCATTCTTGGCATGATTAATGCGTATTTCAGACACTAGACCGTTTCGATTTGCTGCTATGTAAAGCTATAATATTGTCATTACTGTGGACATTTCACGTAATCAATTTGATATCTAATCGAACCCACTTAATACTCGACTTTTGAGATGGTGAAAACACATTCTCAAAGAGAGCTGTGTCTACCCGCGGGAGACCAAAGCGACTCTCATGTAAACTGGTGACATTTTTGAATCTCCAATCTCAAAGCGAGGCAGCATGACATCATTCTCAAAGCGAGCCGTGTCTACCCGCGAACTACTTCCTGTATTAGATAACTCGCTTTCACGGCCAAGTATACATACCGACAATAATTTGTTCGCGATTGATATGCTCCGAAACGGAAAGAGTCATTTTCCAATTATATAGCCCACGTTATGTTTAGCAATTCGCTTCTAACTCGGCGGAGTCAGCAGGTCAGTGACAAGCCAGATAATCATACGCCGCCTACTCACCCCCCAAATTTTGGGGGGATGGCTCCCATTTACGCGTGAGACTCTTTCTCGCAGTAGGGAGTCTCGCGAGACGAGAATGGGTGAAAAAAGTGGAACTCTTCGTATATGAAGTGAAAAATAGCTGTCTCACGTGACCTATGTTAGGTTCAGGCTACCCAGGAAGTGATGGAAAAATGTTCCCGTTGTTCATAATTACGAAACAAGTAGGCTATATTAAGTTTATAAACGAAGGCAAATACACACTGGTCCAAATCCATTGCACTTTGACGCGGAATTAAAACCAATAATACAGGATCATATAATCTATAACACTTGTGTCAATAACATCGAGCTAAACTTGCATTTATTACACGTTTCAGCACGGTTATGTGAAATCAACACCCGTCAAGTGCAGGTGTTCATTGGGAGATCCCATTTCACAAGTCGGATGAGAGAAGGGACTCGGGGCTTTCCCTGTTCTCTGTTCTCTTATGAATATGACTATATGCTGGCGCTTTCAAAAACCGATCCATTCAAAGCCTGTTCCTTCTCATTCACCAAACGTTATATAGACGATCTTCTCGCTGTGGATAATCGCTATATAAATGACGCAGTGAAGGATATATATCCACCTTCAATGGATTTGAAGGAAACTACAGATAACCCTACAGGCACATCGTATTTAGACCTATGTCTCTATAAAAATGAAGCGGGCCTTCTCTCTCGTCGACTGTATGACAAAAGAGATGATTACAATTTCGACATCGTAAACTATCCCTTTCTGGACAGTAATATTCCAGTGGGACCTGCATATGGCGTATACATATCACGCCTAGTAGCATTTGCTAGATCCTGTGTTAAATGTGACGATTTTAATCAACGTCACAAAACATTGTTGCAGAAACATATAAAACAGGGCTACACCACCAAGGGCCTCCACTCAAAGTTTCTCAAATTTGGCGATACATATCGCATGCTGATAGCAAAATACGAGCGTAGCGTGCAAGATCTATGGCGTTACGTTTCGTAACTTGTGTCTAATTCCGCTTAACCCGGGGCTAGGGGCCGTATGAACCCATGTACTTCAAGATCCTCATGGTACTCATATGAACAGTCACAATCAAAGCGTGACTGAGATACATCATTCTTTAGATGACGACTTTACAACGAATATTATGGATTAAGAATACTGATCAGCGATACGGATTTGATATTTTTGGAACATCATGATGTCTTGCCGGCATCATTGTAAACTGTTGACCGCTTCTCTCTTGCAGGAAACAAGCCTGTGTTTATGTATACTATGATTGTATTTTTGAATTTGGTGCTAATACTGTTATATGGAAAGGTCTTTGGATTATGGACGCGGATATTCTCTAATGGACGACGGCTGAATTATGAATGACGGACCAGACGCTTGTAATTCAATATGTCCACATGAACATCTACAATAAAAGTGTGGCTGGAATACAAATCTTCGAAGGGATCAGTTTTGGTTCCGGTGATGTTTTTAGAGATGCATTCAGTAAATTTGTCTGTGTGCTCATATGACCCCTGATCAATATGCCGGTATTTGTTTTTTCCACCACCACGTTTAATTGTGAACAAAAAACATTTGTGAACGTTAGATGGTATAAGTACATCGTTTTCTTCGCAATTCCGGGCATCAATGCAACGCGACGGATTCGGGGGTCCAAATATATGAGCGTATGTTTGGTACACTTTTAAATCGATACCAGTGAACGTATATGTCATACGACAAAAATTACGCGGCCGGTCATTAACAACTGCTTTGCCCAGTCTGGACTGTAAATCGCTTAATGCGATTCTAGTCTGACAATTTCGATAGGGAAATGGTCGTTTGGGATGAAATGAGGGGGAATAAATCAACTCAGAGTGTAAGATTGGAATGTTTCATGGTTCTTGGAGGTCCTAAGTGCAAACGAAGACTTACTGCTGTTTTAGTGGGGATCATATATTGTATTCACAGACCACTCAACGCGACACAATGGGCACATGGCCCCTACATACATATCTATATTTATGCAGTGTTATAAAAAATGACAACCATAACCTATTCGTCTTCATTTTTATACCTTGTCAGAATGACAATGAATTTTCAAATTGTCATAAGTTTGATTCCATTTTTATACGCCCGTCAAATTTGACGGGACGTATTATGGTATGGCGTCGTCCGTCCGTCCGTCCGTCCGCCCGTCCGTCCGTCCATTAACTTTTTCTCGTCAACGCAACTCGTACTAGAGTTTTCAGTGGATTCTTTTAATATTTGGCGCACGTGATCGGTACCATGTGTAGATGTGCATGAACTTTTTTCGGCCCGATTCGACGTTTTCTTGAGTTACTCCCCTTGATTTTGGTCTGAAATCCTTGTATTTGGCACCTACTGTGTTCGTCAACGCAACTCGCCTTAGAGTTTTCAGTGGATTCTTTTAATATTTGGTGCACGTGATCGGTACCATGAGTAGATGTGCATGAACTTTTTTCGGCCCGATTCGACATTTTCTTGAGTTACTCCCCTTGATTTTGGTCTGAAATCGTTGTATTTGGCACCTGCTGTCTTCGTCAACGCAACTCGTTCCAGAGTCTTCAATGAATTCTTCTGAAATTTGGTACACATGATCGGTACCATGTGTAGATGTGCACAAACCTTTTCCGAACCAATTCAACGTTTTCTTTAGTTATCTGCCCTTGATTTTAGTCTGGAATACTTTTTGTTTTGCACCTACAGTCCTCGTCAACGAAACTCCTAGGGGTTTCATTGCATTCTTTTGAAATTAGGTACATGTACACATGGTTGGTGCCGAGTGCACATGTGCACAAACTTTTTTCGAGTTGATTCAACAGTTTCTTGAGTTACTCCCCTTGATTTTGGCCTGAAATCTAAATTTGACACATACTGTCCACGTGAACGCAACTCGTCTTCTTTTAAAATTTGGTACATATGGTCGGTACCATGTGTAGATGTGCACAAACTATTTTTGAGCTGATTCGACGTTTTCTTCAGTTACTCCCCTTGATTTTAGTCTGAAATCCTTGTATTTGGCACCTACTGTCATTTCAACCTAATTCATCAGGCTGATGAGCTTACTTTTGCAGCTTTTGCTAACAAAAATTTTGTTTTAAAGTTACTGATACATGTATACATAAGTGCATAACCGGGGGGTGAGGGAATATGCATCCCCGCAGAGTAAGAGTAACTGGAGTTCTACTTGCTCCTACAAATACCGCTCCAGGCCCTTATGTATTCCCTCCCCCCCCCCCCCCGACCTGATTTCCAAACCTTCCTACACCACTTATACAACAATGATATCTTATCCATGTACAGTATTATGACAATTGCAACAATACAAACAAAGGCAGGTTCATTTGTATGGTTGTCCTTTGTCTATAACAACATTCAGGAGATAAAAATGTTGTTTGTCGACTGTATTTTTTTTACGGGCGTATGTTGGGTTCAATTGAACTCTTGTTAATACTGGTACCGGTACTATGTATGACACAAGTTTAGTTGCGCAGTAAATTATCCATGGTTTTCTCGCGTGAACCGCAGAACTCTCACATGAAACGCCAGCTTAATATTAAAGAAAGCTGAAGTACCGGTAACTCTACATAAATCTTACGTTTGTCAGTATAAGTTTATGAGAGTACGGTTTTACGTTTTCAAATGTATTTATAATTTGGATAATGGGGTCGAGATTTCACTTCCGCTTTGTTTCATGTCATATTTATGGCTGGTCACGTGGGTAACATACTTCATGGTATCCGTGCCGTTAATATGGCTTAGACGATAAAATACAAAGGTTCGCAGGCTGCCATTTCCAGAGTAATATTAACTACCCCTCCTCAAATAAGAAGTGGTTGACACAGAGAAGTAGCAGTGCATATGCAAATAACATGATTTTCATAGGACGCAAACCTATGATTAAACACAACCTATAAAGGTGATGGAAAAAGATGCCGGCGTACTGACAAGAAGTCATATGACCTCACAGACGAATATTCTGACTGCATATCTAAAAATGATCCAGTGATGACTTGCATCTCCGCCACGGTTTTATTGTAGCTGTTCATGCGGACATCTTGAAAGACATGACCACACGACCCCTAGCACCAGTTTGATCGGTATCAGACACAAATATGCAAGAGCAAGGATGTAATAGCCCTAAGTCATCTGCTGGAAAGTGATGGTTCATACTCCATGTAAGAATCACGAGACAATTCATACAATAGTGAAGTCTGGAGACGAAAATATGTCTGGATTTGGGCCTTATCAGCTGCACAAAGCCTCAGACAATAGCTTCCTACAAGATGTATCTAACAAGCTGAAGAAATGTGTGACCGTTAGATAGAAGACACGGCGCAAACGGGGAAACTATTAGTAGAATGCAATGTTTTAATCGGAACACAAGTCTGCGTGGCCCGACGCTGACCAAACGCTGAAACTGACAGGCACTGGCTACCCGTTGCCACAGATGATGCATGGGCCTATGTTCTGCCATTGTCTATGATACTCTTCCTATCCACTAACCCTATATGTTATAAAAGCTGTAACCGTCACAATTTTTGGATGCAAAATCTCTGACGACACAGTCCACCAGACCCAACCCCTACATTCAAAACTCTATCGACCTTCCATACATGCACATGATGCATACATGATCCCCATAATGGTTCAATGCCCATAGACACTTGGCACCAAACTCCATGGTATGACGACACCAAATTCCTATAATTTCTCTCATTCTATTATCATTAAACTCGTTTCTACTGCTATATGTGTAAGCCGGTGTTAAAGGAAAGGAATTCCCAGGAAACAATGTCCATTTTCCTTTGTTTTTCTACATGAAAATATGTGTTACCGGAGTTCAAAACCAGCAAAAAAATGCTAAGTTATCCGACAGAAGCCGAAGATTTTTTTCTTATCGGACATTCTGTGTATATCCTTGCATTTCTCAGGTTTACCCCATGTTCACAGTGAAACATACAGCCAAGGGTTCCCGATGGGCATGACCGTGCACTCGCTGAGCCATCAATAAATAAAATAATTATAAAACAACTTTTCATCAGAATTCGGTCAGCTCAGAGCTTGGTCGTAACAATGCCCTAATGCACGTTCATGCCAAAAATCAAGGTTCTAATTTCAATGGTTCTCCTTATTTTGCCGACGAAAGGATTCGGATGGACTGACTCACTGACTCACTGATTACCGGACAATTTGCAAATGGTAGCCTACTTCGTAGGAATATGTGATAGATGTGAGGAAGTGATGAGAAAATGTTTCCGTGGTTCATAATTATGTAACTATAGTAGGTTAAATTACGGCTATCAACACAGAGAAATGCACACTAGTCCATGCACACTAGTCCAAGTCCAGTACATTTTGCTACAGAACTGAAACCAATAATACAGGATCATATTTGATATCTCTTATTGGCATTGTGACCCTGTCAAACCGATGTGTATGCACAAAATTACCTTCCTATATTGGGAGCGAGGGTAATAACGTGAAAGTAGACATACTAATAAGAGATGCGTAGGAAATATCTCTCTTCCACTTCGATGAACTTTATGAGTAAACGCGTTTTGACAATGATAACGGCATATTGCCGCAGCTCACGTGAGTAAAGGTACTAAAACCGACTTCAGAAATCACTCGAGAGTTGACTTGCATCTAAGAGGCGAGTTATGGGTCAAGATCATCCACTTTAGCCACGAATGAGTCGGGAACTGAACACAGACTATTATATACTGTTTGATCGGTTATAGTCACGGTATCGAAGAGGATAAAATTGTTTGATCGCAGGCATTTTATAAGTGCTTCTGATTTGGTGGAAATTGATTGCTATTACTGTAGATTGTACGAGTTCTTCAACCGTGAATGCTCTACTTTGTGCCAGGCTTTGCAATTTGGACGGCAGATTACTCCAAGTTAATGTATTGCTGGAACAAGCGTCAAAACCAGGTTGTGTCTATATTGTGTAGACAACGGACAACTATGTGAAGCATCCACTTTCAAATCATGTAGCAGAACTGTGATCCAATGCTGTCTTCGAGATGTACGAAAGAGGTAGTAAGTGTTTTCTGATGATACCGAATGATGAACTGCAGATAATATGTCATGATAGCTTCTTTGTGCATGTCTAGATTAGTATATAAATAATATCGGCTTTAGAAGCTTTGCCATTATTCAGTCTATCAGAGGGGTAGTAAATGTACGTAATCTAGACTCCGATCTTCCTCTTTTGTGAAAACTGAGTTGACCGAATGGTTTAGAGCTCTTGTATTTATTTACTGCAAAAGCGATTTGGTGCAAACTCTTGAGGGCGCGAGTTCGAGTCTCGCACGGGACTGGCTCATCCAGCACAAGTGTTTTTCCTTTACCAAGAAAGTGCCATCCTAAAAATAATTGGAAATAAATGTTAGCTACATTTTAAATGGCATTAGTATACTTAATTTTTTTTTTGTCTGGAAAGTAGATTACTGGGTTCTCTATTAAGTAAGCTTAAGAAACGACCCCCTCTCAGGAAATCCTGGCGACGCCCATGAAGGTTCATTGATCTGAACATAGTTGAACATAGTACTAATCACTATAAGTAGTATTGGATCAGCTGAAATAGTGTTGAGCGAGATGATCACGCAACTGATCGATCCATCACCGTCAGTTATTACATTTCACATGTCGTGGATGATCCCGGTGAATACGTCTGAGAGGAGACAGCTACAGTGTCCCGATAAGGCTGAGGTTATCGCCGATGCTGCACATCCAATACTGACTAAATTAACTTCCGCTCACATCGATCAATCACTATGGTTTGTGTAATAAAACATCTCTACCGTATGGGCTTCTGGCACCGAAATGAAAATAGAGCCTCTCGTTTCTCATATCTCCATCATAGAGGCGGTATATTGTTAATTTGATTTGTCTCCAGAAATCTGGAACATGTTTACCATACATTGATTGCCGTCCTTGTGCTTCATTCTTGGCATGATTAATGCGCATTTCAGACACTATACCGTTTCGATTTGCTGCTATGTAAAGCTATAATATTGTCATTACTGTGCACGGACATTTCACGTAATCAATTTGATGTCTAATCGAACCCACTTAATACTCGAGTTTTGAGATGGTGAAAACAGTGGAACTCTTCGTATATGAAGTGAAAAATAGCTGTCTCACGTGACCTATGTTAGGTTCAGGCTACCCAGGAAGTGATGGAAAAATGTTCCCGTTGTTCATAATTATGAAACAAGTAGGCTATATTGAGTTTATAAACGAAGGCAAATACACACTGGTCCAAATCCATTGCACTTTGACGCAGAATTAAAACCAATAATACAGAATCATATAATCTATCAACCACCTCGCTGGGGGTCTAATAACACCCCAGCCACCAGTCAGATTTTTGGATCGGATTCGGGGCCTTCGCGCACATCGCCGGAAGTGACATCATATATAGTAAAATAGATGTTTAACGAAAATTTTGATTACTTTTCAAGTCTGCATAATACCTCCGTTGACCTAGCGTTAAAAAGAATTATCTGGAGATAATTTTCCCTGTTTATCTGGACAGAGCATATGAAAAGTAGTTCGCTCATGTGCAACACTAAAGGAGTCGTTTGGTCGGATTCAAACTGAACCGTGCGTTGGTTGGTTTCCCCTATACGTCATAGCAACGTAGTAAAGGTCAACTTCCGCTATTGGAGGCAGGGATGTTATTGGAGCCTGCGAAATGGAGCATGCGCTGTGGGGAGGTTGATAATCTATAACACTTGTGTCAATAACATCGAGCTGAACTTGCATTTATTACACGTTTAGCACGGTTATGTGAAATTAACATCCGTCAAGTGCAGGTGTTCATTGGGAGATCCCATTTCACAAATCGGATGAGAGAAGGGACGTCTGCTTTCCTTGTTCTTTGTTCTCTTATGAATATGACTATATGCAGGCGCTTTCAAAAACCGATCCATTCAAAGCCTGTTCCTTCTCATTCACCAAACGCTATATAGACGATCTTCTCGCTGTGGATAATCGCTATATAAATGACGCAGTGAAGGATATATATCCACCTTCACTGGATTTGAAGGAAACTACAGATAACCCTACAGGCACATCATATTTAGACCTATATCTCTATAAAAATAAAGCGGGCCTTCTCTCTCGTCGACTGTATGACAAAAGAGATGATTACAATTTCGACATCGTAAACTATCCCTTTCTGGACAGTAATATTCCAGTGGGACTTGCATATGGCGTATTCATATCACGCCTAGTAGCATTTACTAGATTCTGTGTTAAATGTGACGATTTTAATCAACGTCACAAAACATTGTTGCAGAAACGTATAAAACAGGGCTACACCACCAAGCGCCTCCACTCAAAGTTTCTCAAATTTGGCGATACATATCGCATGCTGATAACAAAATACGAGCGTAGCGTGCAAGATCTATGGTGTTACGTTTCGTAACTTGTGTCTAATTCCGCTTAACCCGGGGCTAGGGGCCGTATGAACCCATGTACTTCAAGATCCTCATGGTACTCATATGAACAGTCACAATCAAAGCGTGACTGAGATACATCATTCTTTAGATGACGACTTTACAACGAATATTATGGATTAAGAATACTGATCAGCGATACGGATTTGATATTTTTGGAACATCATGATGTCTTGCCGGCATCATTGAAAACTGTTGACCGCTTCTCTTGCAGGAAACAAGCCTATGTTTATGTAAACTATGATTGTCTTTTTGAATTTGGTGCTAATACTGTTATATGGAATATGGAATAGGTCTTTGGATTATGGACGCGGATATTCTCTAATGGACGACGGCTGAATTATGAATGACGAACCAGGCGCTTGTAATTCATGCAAGTAACCATCGAATGAAACAAACAAATAAATTACAAGATTACATTTCTTTCTCAAGTTTAACTGTTTTTTACCCCTCAGTCCATAGGGCTGTGGGGTCTTGTCGTTGCCATGTACGTCCGTCCGTCCGTCCGTCCGTCCTAGCGTCCGTCCGTCAACATGTTCTTGTTCGCTGAATATCTGCAGATCTATGAAGTCGGGCCCGACCAAACGATCTATGAAGTCGGGCCCGACCAAACTTTGGTGAGAGCTTCCTGAATGTTGACTGATGAAATGATTAGATTTTCAGATGGCTATGATGATTTCATGATTTTTAATTATTTTTTTATATTATTTATTGATGGCTCAGCTTTTGCACTGTTACCTATGCCCATCAACATGTTCTTGTCCGCTGAATATCTGCAGATCTATCAAGTCGGGCCTGACTAAACTTTGGTGAGAGCTTCCTGAATGTTGACTGATGAAATGATTAGATTTTTAGATGGTTATGATGATTTCATGATTTTTAATTTTTTTTTTTTTTATTATTTATTGATGGCTTAGCTTTTGCACTGTTGTCTATGCCCATCGCGAACCCTTGGTTGCATGTTTCATTGTGAATTTTGAAGGTTCCCTGACATGCCTGATACAAGAAAGCCTTGTCCATTCAAGATTCTCATTGAATGGAGGACAACATTTTCGTTAATTTTGCTATTAAATCATTTCTATTCTACATCATATGTTCTATCCTAAAACTTTTGCATGAACCATATTTGTGTCCACACATTTAACTGGTACAACATTTTTGTCAATTTTTGTCACCAAACATGTTACTGTACCTTGGAAATTATTTAAAACGAGTGATTAGGAGAGCCAATTTTTAGCTTGACTCTGTGCAATTTTGAACCAGTTTGCATACCTGGAGCTTATGCCGCCCCCCCCCACCCAACAATAATGATAAGGGTGGGCCTGTGTCAATCAGTGTGTTTACTTGTTATCACACTTGTGCAATGCATAAATTGCCACTGATAAAGCTACACTTTCTTGCATGCTGTAATCCCAGCACACCACCCACGTGAAACCGAAGTCTGTTTTATAAGGTATCCAGGAATTTTTTGCAGGTTCTGATCCCAAACTCCCATTTCATTTTCGTAATTCATTATTGAGGGTCCAATTTTTGTAATTGAATTTCGGCGCAAATAGCCTGTGATCAATCAAAAAACAGAGATTTATTCACATGAAATTCAATACCCAGCTATGCAATCGGATCGATATTGAGGATCCCAGAGGCTTTTTCTAGTATTTTCTTCAGAAATCCTTTCAAATTGAACAACAACAACACTTTCGTTTTTTGTTTCATTTGAGTTTTGGGCGCCGATATGTTTCCCGAAACTAAATTGGCTCTAGATGCAGCCCTGATCCTACTTGACTAAAAAAAACAGGCTCAGGGGTCCACGCACCTTTTAGGTGCTTGTCTGCAATTCATGTTCCATCGTGAAATTGATTAACAAAGCGACACAAATAGACATATATCCACGTAGTTTCCAGACAGCTGACAGTATCACTCCCCATTTGAGAGACCACATAAACTCGTCCACTGACATTGGCACGATGCCAACCGACACGGGAGCATCAGTGGACGAGTTTTTCCTAGAAAGGGAAGAAAGGTTGTCAAAGTTTAAAATATGTTTTCAACTTTTCATTATATAGTCGTTGTTGATAATCAATTTGAGTAGGGCAATAGAATAGAAATAAAGTTTGTATAGGCGTGTTCAATGTTTATTTTACGCACGGTTAATGTGGGAAAGTTTATAAATTTTAGGACGCGCGCTTCGCCCTTGCCCTGTAATATAAACTTTTCCACACTAACCGTGTGCAAAATAACCATTGAGCACGCCTATGAAAATATTATTTCTTAATTTTTATATCTCTAACTGGCATTCAGGCTCCACCAAAACCTCTGTGTATGGACAACCTTCCCATGCAGAAGAGTTTCAATTTCCTTGATGCGTCGTTGTAACAGAAATCTTGCGTGAATGTACAAACCATTGTGATTGGTCAACGAACTGTCGCCGGCAGATGCTGTTACATGAAAGGACACCATGCAGTGTCCAATCACAGTTGCTGTGTCTGGCACGTGGCTAAATTTTGACTTATTTATTTGGACACGAACATGCGAGCTCTCTGTGAACCTGCGCCTTATCCCATAATCATCCTAAGTTGCTAAGCCACAGTAAAATAATGGCCTTTGATCGGTCGTATCAGAAGGTCACGCGGTTCAAGATGCGTGACGTATGCTCATGAGTGTGTCTTAATATGTGTATATAATACCGCTCAAGCGGGTGCTAGGGACCGTGTGGGCATGGGTGCTCATCGCTCTTAATATGTGTATATAATGCCGCTCAAGCCGGTGCTAGGGACCGTGTGGGCATGGGTGCTCATCGCTCTTAATATGTGTATATAATACCGCTCAAGCCGGTGCTAGGGACCGTGTGGGCAGGGTGCTCATCGCTCTTAATATGTGTATATAATACCGCTCAAGCCGGTGCTAGGGACCGTGTGGGCATGGGTGCTCATCGCTCTTAATATGTGTGTATAATACCGCTCAAGCCGGTGCTAGGGACCGTGTGGGCATGGGTGCTCATCGCTCTTAATATGTGTATATAATACCGCTCAAGCCGGTGCTAGGGACCGTGTGGGCATGGGTGCTCATCGCTCTTAATATGTGTATATAATACCGCTCAAGCCGGTGCTAGGGACCGTGTGGGCATGGGTGCTCATCGCTCTTAATATGTGTATATAATACCGCTCAAGCGGGTGCTAGGGGCCGTGTGGGCATGGGTGCTCATCGCTCTTAATATGTGTATATAATACCGCTCAAGCCGGTGCTAGGGGCCGTGGGGGATTATCCACGTTTTGCTGTGGGTAATCGCTATATAAATGACGCAGTGAAGGATATATATCCACCTTCACTGGATTTGAAGGAAACTACAGATAACCCTACAGGCACATCGTATTTAGACCTATATCTCTATAAAAATGAAGCGGGCCTTTTCTCTCGTCGACTGTATGACAAAAGAGATGGTTACAATTTCGACATCGTAAACTATCCCTTTCTGGACAGTAATATTCCAGTGGGACCTGCATATGGCGTATCCATATCACGCCTAGTAGCATTTGCTAGATCCTGTGTTAAATGTGACGATTTTAATCAACGTCACAAAACATTGTTGCAGGAACTTATGAAACAGGGCTACACCACCAAGCGCCTCCACTCAAAGTTTCTCAAATTTGGCGATACATATCGCATGTTGATAGCAAAATACGAGCGTAGCGTGCAAGATCTATGGCGTTACGTTTCGTAACGTGTGTCTCATTCCGCTTAACCCGGGGCTAGGGGCCGTATGAACCCATGTACTTCAAGATCCTCATGGTACTCATATGCACAGGCACAATCAAAGCGTGACTGAGATACATCATTCTTTAGATGACAACTTTACAACGAATATTATGGATTAAGAATACTGATCAGCGATACGGATTTGATATTTTTGGAACATCATGATGTCTTGCCGGCATCATTGAAAACTGGTGACCGCTTCTCTCTTGCAGGAAACAAGCCTATGTGTATGTATACTATGATTGTCTTTTTGAATTTGGTGCTAATACTGTTATATGGAATAGGTCTTTAAATTATGGACGCGGATATTCTCTAATGGACGACGGCTGAATTATGAATGACGGACCAGTCGCTTGTAATTCAATATGTCCACATGAACATCTACAATAAAAGTGTGGCTGGAATACAAATCTTCGAAGGGATCAGTTTTGGTTCCGGTGATGTTTTTAGAGATACATTCAGTATATTTGCCTGTGTGCGCATATGACCCCTGATCAATATGCCGGTATTTGTTTTTTCCACCACCACGTTTAATTGTGAACAAAAAACATTTGTGACCGTTAGATGGTATAAGTACATCGTTTTCTTCGCAATTCCGGGCATCAATGTAACGCGACGGATTCGGTGGTCCAAATATATAAGTGCATGTTTGATACACTTTAGGTCGGTACCAATGAACGTATATGTCATACGACAAAAATTACGCTTTGCCCAGTCTGGACTGTAAATCGCTTAATGCAATTCTAGTCTGACAATTTCGATAGGGAAATGGTCGTTTGGGATGAAATGAGGGGGAATAAATCAACTTAGAGTGTAAGATTGGAATGTTTCATGGTTCTTGGAGGTCCTAAGGGCAAACAAAGACTTACAGCTGTTTTAGTGGGGATCATATATTGTATTCACAGACCACTCAACGCGACATAATGGGCACATGGCCCCTACATACATATCTATATTTATGCAGTGTTATAAAAAATGACCACCATAACCTAATCATCTTGATTTTTATACCTTGTCAGAATGACAATGAATTTTCAAATTGTCATCAGTTTGATTCCATTTTTAATACTGGTACCTGTACTATGTATGACACAAGTTTAGTTGCGCAGTAAATTATCCATGGACTTGCGATTGGTAACATGTTTTCTCGCGTGAACCGCAGAACTCTCACATGAAACGCCAGCTTAATATTAAAGAAAGCCTAAGTACCGGTAAGTCTACATAAATCTTACGTTTGTCAGTATAAGTTTATGGGAGTACGGTTTTACGTTTTCAAATGTATTTATAATTTGGATAATGGGGTCGAGATTTCACTTCCGCTTTGTTTCATGTCATATTTATGGCTGGTCACGTGGGTGACATACTTCATGGTATCCGTGCCGTTAATATGGTTTAGAGGGTAAAATACAAAGGTTCGCAGGCTACCATTTCCAGAGAAATATTAACTACCTCTGTTCAAATAAAAAGTGGTTGACATGGAGAAGTAGCAATGCATATGCAAATAACATGACTTTCACTTTCGAAACACGCAAACCTATGATTAAACACAACCTATAAACGTGGTGGGAAAAGATGCCGCAGTACTGACGAGGAGACATATGACCTCACACACGAATATTCTGACTGAATATCTAAAAATGATCCAGTGATGATTGGTATCTCCGCCACGGTTTTATTGTAGATGTTCATGCGGACATCTTGAAATACATGACCACACGACCCCTAGCACCGGGTTGAGCGGTATTAAATACAAATATCCAAGAGCAAGGATGTAATAGCCCTAAGTCATCTGCTGGAAAGTGGTTGTTCATACTCCATGTAAGAATCACGAGACAATGCATACAATAGTGAAGTCTCGAGACAAAAATATGTCTAGATTTGGGCCTTATCAGCTGTACAAAGCCCCAGACAATAGCTTCCTACAAGATGTATCTACCAAGCTGAAGAAATGTTTGACCGTTAGATAGAAGACACGGCCCAAACGGGGGCATATTAGTAGAATGCAATGTTTTAATCGGAACACAAGTCTGCGTGGCCCGACGCTGACCAAACGCTGAAACTGACAGGCACTGGCTACCCGTTGCCACAGATGATGCATGGGCCTATGTTCTGCCATTGTCTATGATACTCTTCCTATCCACTAACCCTATATGTTATAAAAGCTGTAACCGTCACAATTTTTGGATGCAAAATCTCCGACGACACAGTCCCTCAGGCCCAACCCCCTACATTCTAAACTTTCTATCGACCCTCCATAGCACTTGAAATATTCTAAAACAATAGCAGAGTACATGCACATCATGCATATATGATCCTCATAATGTTTCAACACCCATATACACTTGGCACTAAACTCCATGGTATGACGACACCAAATTCCTGTAATTTGTCCCATTCTATTATCATTAAACTCGTTTCTACTGCTATATGTCTAAGCCGGTGTTAGAGGAAAGGAAGTCCCAGGAAACAATCTCCATTTTCCTATGTTTTTCTACAAGAAAATATGTGTTACCGGATTTCAAAACCAGCAAAAAAATGCTAGGTTATCAGACAGAAGCCGAACATTTTTTTCTTATCGAATATTCTGTGTATATTCTTGCATTTATCCGGTTTACCCCTTTTCCGAGACGTCCTCGATGCTCATCCATTAACATCATATGAGTTATTTCTTTGAGCTGATCTGTCATCACAGCACCCGAGCTAGCGTATCTAATTCTGATTAAGCCGGTGCTGGGAGCCGTGTGGATGCTTCATAGTCTCCACATGAACACCTGCAATAAAAGCGCAGCTGAGATACTAAGGCTACGTCCGAGAATCCACCGTATCCTCGGGTCTGAATGTGAGGTGCCGAGGGAAGCTTTCCTGTAGAGTCAAAGGGTTGGTCTTTAGTCGCCAGACATCATCAATTTTTTCCACCTCTTGCATATCGCTCCAATTCTTTTTCGCCGGCAATTAATTCTAAGCAATGCTGTATCCCTCCATTGTACCGAATGTAAGCACCCCGCCCCCTTTATACGTGCACGCAAATTCGGAGAGCATTTTATGTCCATGAAATTTGGTGAGATGGACTGGACGTCTGTCGCTTACAGAAGAAATGTAATTTGAATAGTAATATATGAAAATATAATAATGAAGGTAAGTTATGTTGTTGGTCTGTATATTTTAGTCTCTTTTCCGACATACCAGTATGGGAGATGTTGGGGTGCCGCGGTCGAACTTTTATGCTCCGGGATAGTTACATGCTTGTGGACGGCCGAGTCGAAATCTCTGATTCGGAGGTGATTGAAAAAGAAACTCCTCTTTGTTGCGAGATCAAGTTATGTGTCATGAAAATTCTCGCATTCATGGATATGAATAGTGGGACAGAACTGTTGAGTGACTTTGTATAACTGAAAGCTGTATGGTACACAGATTACATCTGCAGAAAATGCTAGCCATTAAGTGAAGAAGTGATAACAAAGAATGAAATGTCATGTTTAAAATAGCTTGCCTTATTTATGTGAAATTAGCATTCTTTATATATCGAGCTCCACCCCAGTAATAAAAATATAACTATATTTGTCAAAGGAGGGAAAATTCAAAGGCATTTTACAGTCCAAGCTGTTCAACGCGGCGATTTTTTTCACAGCTTTTCCTGCCGTCTATTGTTATTAGCCATTATCTCGTAAAATTTTCTTTAAATTCAAGACAATAGGTACTTTTTCTCTGCTTTTGAATTGATCATATCAACGACTGCAACAATCAACAGTTTTCCATGACTAGTGACGTTATTTTCTTTGGAAATAAAACCATTGGTTTATACTATATTAAGCCTATATTAAGGTCGATACCTAAAGCCATGTCCAACTGATTGATTTTCACAAGGTAATGTAACGCTTCATACTCTATAAGCAGATTACATTAAACATTTAAAATTCCACATTAGATAATGTAACATCCAGTCATCTAGCCTGAAATACACTATAGAAATATTTGGTACGAATGCCATATATATATGCATTTTTATGTGTCATTTATTGTGAAGAAATGTTCATTTCATGTGTTATTGGAGGTACTGCCAACACTAGAGATTCAAAGAATTCGGAAGAATCGTGTAAACTCTCAAAACCACTGGTTAAATATAATTCACTAGTATCTGTCATTCATAATCATAAGATATTCTGCAAAAAAGTCTTGCTACATATTGTTTTGCCACCAATGCGTATAAATACTGGTAACGCCCATGTTCTTACTTGCCTTTATGGAATTTACGAGCAGCGGAGATATAACTGCCACACCTTCAAGTCGGACTGAGCCATATCATGAAGACTGTCGATCTCAAGTTTCTCAAAAGCGATACGATCTAAGGCACGGAGATCACTCTCAAAGATTACAAACACAGTTAACGGCGCAAATCGATATTTCGTGTCTCTTTCTGCAATTATATAATAATAGCATTGGATAATAATCGCCCCCATAACAAATAACGACGCCTTTTTCTATTCACTGAGGAATCTCTGGTCATACGCACTCAATTCCCCTCGGTAATAATCGATCATGCTTATTTTTTGCTTGAAACCTAATTTGTGTGTAGGTCATAGTTTTCGGATTGGGGCTGCGATACTTGCTGCAGCTCTGATTTGATGCAATTATAATTGCATCTGGTACTCATATATGACAGGTACACTCTCAAAACTACTGTGTACAAAAAGTACACAAAGTAAGTCAAAAATTATCATGCACATCGGTGTGCACCTTTTATACACACTTTTGTGCAAGTCTTTCGGCATAATTTCCTTGGAGAAGTCCACAAAGCAGTGTATAAAGTATACACACCACGTTGTGTATGATAATTTTTGACACACGTTGTGTACTTTTTGTACACAGTAGTTTTGAGAGAGTAATCTGTACCTAAGCATACAAAGGACTGTCAAGTTCAGCCGGAGTTGTTTAGTGTTATTTGGTTTGCAAAAAAAGGATGAAATAGTTTTTCCATGTAGGATTATCTCTCTTTCTGTGTTTAACAATACTCAGACTGTACCTATTCTATGATCATAAATTATTTAAAACGGGGCATATAGCGTAAAACAGATTCTGGAACTTGACCGTTTATCTACTGTGGTAATGAACCTGTCTGTCTGAGGTGAAGGGAATTCCAGATTACATTGATATACTTCCAGATCCTCATCAGAAAACAATCACGCTGTCTGATCTATGTTTATTCTGGGTAAAATAAATCTGATTTGCTCCGTTTGTAGCTTCAGGGAGTAGGGCGACATGTACAGCCCATTTGTTCCACAATTTACCAATTTGGTTCTGTCTTGTGCTTTTGGTTTGGTTTTGGTGTCTAATATCACTCAAGGCGCTGCTGGGTCCGTGTGGTCATGTCATCCAAGATGTCCACATAATCTGCTACATTAAAAGCGTTGCTGTGATACAAATCAGCACAGCGATCACTTTTGGGTTTTGTGAGGTTTTTAGAAATTTGCTGTCAGTATATTTGTCTGTGGGGTCATATGACTTTTTGTCAGTACGTCGGCATCGTTTTTCTTCTCCCTTTTTTCATGTTGGATTTAAATTGAATTCGTTTCGGGCTACTTCAGAAACTCAAAGAATCAAAGGAATGAACACCGCTAATCGATATTTCCAGTTTGTTTTTTTTTTAATTTTTGCTATTGCCACTTCTGATCGAACGGCTTAGGAATCTAATATACTGAGATTGACGGTACACTCTAAGCTCAGAAGGTGTAAAAAAGGTGCAAAAAAGGTGTAAATCAAACGTTTACACCTTCTGGGTTCATGTTTACACCCTTAGGAGGTGTAAGTAAGGTGTAGAAAAGGTGCAAATGTATGAAGATTGATTCAAACCCTGATTTTACACCCGTAAAGGTGTAAATTTATTGAAAGGTGTTAAAAAGGTGTAAATACTTAATTTTCCATACACATTTGGAACTTAATTTCTATGTTGAGGAAATGTATTTCCTTGTCATGCTTACGGTAAACCATCAAAATTTTCAAGCATCCCAACTTTCTACACAGAATTAAATCAATGGATCTAACTATTTGACCAGTCTCTAACATTTGGGCAAAAATTCCAACGGAAATATTATTAAAAAAACGAGCTGCACACCATAAGAGTCAATCCCCCAGTCGGTTTTACGAGGGAGTGAAAATTGAACAGCCGCTCTAGTGCTCTCACTCAAGGTTGAGCCCAAGACTACAGGGGGGGGTTCTGGGGTTTTGAATATCAACAGTATTGTAAATATTATGTATCATGCAGAGTCGACAAAAGCACGTTGTTTGTCGACCAATGTAAGAAGTTATCAGATCGATATCTACAGTGCTGATAACTGCTTAGCAATCAGATAAAGTGATTTTCAACTTCATTTCAATGGGGGATTTGCACAATAAGCAGTCAATACAACGGAAACTGTACAACTTATAGGCTTTGATTGAACCACTGAGACAGGAAGGTGTGAAATGGACTAAACGGCTCGAAGTGATAATCATGACAGCCTGTGGTGCATGTTACCCAATAACAATTGTGCGATTATCATCACAAATTATTACTTGATAAAGTAATGGTTACCATCCTGTCCGGAAACGACCCCTGTTAGCACACTATAATCATAATCCGTGGCCTGCCTTTATCTCATATCTCTTTGACGGTAACGCAAAGTTTTGGTTAAACTATCCATATCGGTGATGATTCTATTGCTCAATTAGTTTTTGAGTTTATTCTGCCAATGCCTAACAATATATGCATCGCTTCTATTGTTCATGAATTTGTAAATAAACATGGCTTCGCTTTCCATGCTGTCCACCATTTCCAATATAAGCCGACGCGATTTTACTTCAAAACAAACTTCCATTACGATAAATTGCGCACAGCTGTTTTTTCACGTCGCTCGTTCTATCCATCAAAGTGAACTTTTTTCGAGATGGCGACTTGCCTGCTGTTGATCGGTGGGAACCGAAAGAAAATCGCTTTACCTTTTGCAACTCCCAGCGTGTCGGACCTTAAAGATCACATTTCACAGAATGCTACCTTAGCTGATCTAATTGGCATTAACGACGTAACCTTCCAGGTAAATATGCCATTTTTAAATATTTGTACAATATAATTGCCCCTGTGAACCCAGGGAGATACATGTAAACAGGTATGTATTTAGAGGGTGAAGAAAATGTTACATCTTATAGACAATTTATACCGGAGAATATATTTTTATACTGTCGGAACCAGTGATCGAAATATAGTTTCAACTGTGCTAAAATTGTGACTCGATTGAGCATTTTCTTTTGCTCACGGTATTTCATTCAACTTCTGCCAACAGAACAGAACAAGCTCGAAACTTTGTCGAATCAACATACATGCGAAAAAATACGGTGCTATGATAACATACACTTTTGCAAAATTTGATTAATATAATCTGCTCAGACAGATTATTAGACCCAATCAACTTCGTGACCCTTAAACATATAGAAATTCTATTTAAATGTCATCAATAGTAGGCCCTTATATGAGATAGAAACGAGTCAGAACTGGTTAGCCTGGTGCCCCGATTATGTAGGTGTTTGTTACCCTATACCATTGTGTTCGGGAACCAGGTTATAAATGATACTAGTCAATGCGCATGTGCACAAGGATCACGTGGGACAAAATGGAGGGCGGTTTGATTTTCTTCGGGGAAGGTTTGTTTCAAACTTTGCGAAATCGTGTCGATTTAGCCCACTATACTCGCACATATTTATTAGTATTATCTTCATTAGATAGGAGTGCAACTACCTCGAACACGTCACTGTTGAAAATGTACTTCAAAATGCTCAGCTCACATAAAAAGTGGGAGTTAATTTGCCTGAATGCGAATCCAATATGGCGGCATAAATTTGTTCAGTGATAGCTTTGGTCAGTCTAATGCAGTATACTTACAGTGAATTTTAGTACACAGTGTAATAGGAATAGTTAATAACGTCCAGTGGAACACGTGGATCATCATGGAACGATATGCCTGGGATATTTTGAGGTACTATTTACCCCTACTATTTACCCATATAATTTTATGAATATGAAACCAGAATTATATGATGTTTAAAAAGAGCTGGGCTGGACTGGAGGATCGGTTTTTGTAGGTTCTCTTCGGCTCCTACGACTTAGTTTCGTGGGTATATGACGGCTTAGTTTCGTGGGTACATGACGGCTTAGTTTCGTGGGTATATGGGACAAGATTGACTGATAGATTGTTTGCGGCACTTAGTTAAATGTGATTTGTTTATTTTCCAGTTGTATGATGCTGATTTTGAAGAGTTCGTGGACCTCGAGAACCAGGATGAGATACCCGATAAGTCCAAAATCAAGATATTACAGCACACGACAACAGATGGAGCATTTCACAATGTTCCAGCGCGTACTGATTATAAGGTATCAATGATTCATGTTCTCCTGTGATGTCTACCCCGTCTTTGATATTCCATATGATACCCAATGTATTCGCACCACAAAGCAGTGTTTGGAAGTGAATCACTGCTATTCACAGATCATGAAAATATAATCATTAATTATGTCAGAACTATTCAAATAACCTAGTATAGTGAAATCTGACCGGAACCTTTGCTAATTTTAATAAGTTTCCTGTTTCTATGCAGACTACGCAGGATATAGCCATTACTTATGTGCGTCCTTAAACCGCAGTTGAACATTTTATATTTTTCCCCATTTCAGGAAAGCACAGACACTGGTCCAAGTGACACCGTGGAAATGCATTCTCAACTTGAACAATCAACTGTGTAAGTCAACTTTCATACAGTTTGATTACCGTAGTTTTGTTTCTTTTCCAAAGAATGAAAACTTGATTCAGTTACATGGGCTGGGCTCGACTACTGTGTTGGGATTATTGGACATGCAATTGTTTGCCAAATAAAAATATCATTTTCCTACACATTTTATCCCTGAATGGGTTGTTTATTGTAATTTAAATCGAAGGGAGATAATTAGCTGAAACTGCCTTCTTTCAACCATTGAAAGCAAAACGAAATGGGGGCGGGGAGGCTGGATGGAGCTGTCAAGATGTATTTTTCATTATTTAATTTAATATGGATTCTTTTTCTCATACAGATCAACTCGCCATTGCTGTGGTGCCAGTCATTGTGAACCATTTCAAAGAAGACCTAACCATGCTGATCCAAAAAGAACTAAGTGAATAATTCATCACGAGTGTAATCGATATAGTTCCTGATGCTAATCACATAGATCTAACATACAACGTCGATGAGTATACAAGTAAAAACTTTAGGGCGTTGAAGGCGGAAACTGCATTTCTTCTCTTTTCCCCTATATTACGTGTATGTAAATATATAACTTAGTAATGAGCGATGCTGGTTCGAATTGGAATTTCGCCTGGTTTGATATTTTCTAAGCCTGTCCAGCGTACAAACTGACACCTACCTGTACACACGGTATGATTTATTATTACATCCGCAGGCAGAATAAAAGGTTTTTGAACATTCAACGTATAATTTAGAAGACTCAATGGTCATGATGGTAAAAGATTATGATTGAAGAATACTATCAATCCCATATGCTTATATATCTTTTATGTTAATTTCAGGTAACTTCTGCTGTTATGACACCAATTATTGTGCACCAGGGTTCCAATAAGGAGACCGCGGATACCATCTCTATGTGGAGAAGCAGAAGCTTTTGGACACGATGGATCTCCTGCTGGGATTGAAGTGCCTGCTCGCTGCATATTGGATTTCAATATACGCTACAAGGAGAAAGTTAACACGGTGACAAAGTAACAGAAGCAGTAAAAGCTACATCTCACTTACAGAAAAACATTCTTGAACCATGACGCTGTATCATACTTATGTAAGGGTTTCATTAACTTTTCAAGTAGGTGGAAATTCACCGAGGTAGCAGGCTATTATTATGGCATTTAACATTGAGTAATACAGACAACTAAGCAAAGTAGGTGGCTGCCCTGTTGAAAGTAGTCCCAACATTTTTCGCCTTCTAATAAAACCCCTGTTATGAACATTCGGACACATATTAGTGTGTATATTTTACCGCTTGTCTCCCCCTCCCCCCCAAGTGTCATTGCCATTTTTGTTACCGGTTATACCCTACTCTCTGAGAGTTTTTGATTTTCGGTCTCAGAGGCCAGGGCACACTAGAAGGTTATGTACAAAAGCATTTCATGACAGTTATCCTCAACCCCCCCCCCCCACCCAACAACTCCCCAACCCAGTGTCATTGCCATTTTTGTTACCTGTGATACCCTACTCTCAGAGTTTTCGATTTTCGGTCACAGAGGCTACGGCACCACAGAAGGTTTTGTGCAAATCTTCACTCCAACCCCCCCCCCCCCCCCCCCCCCCCCCCGGCTGGATCTGGTGTTGCTGTCAGTTTCTGTTACTGGTTACCCCTACTCTCTGAGAGTTTTCGATTTTTGGTCTCAGAGGCTAGTGCAAGCCCAGAAGGTTATGTACAAATCTCCACCCCCCTCCCCCCTCCACCCCCGGCCTCTGGTGTTGCTGTCAGTTTCCACCTCCACCCACCCCACCCCCCGGCTGGATCTGGTGTTGTTGTCAGTTTCTGTTACTGATTACCCCTACTCTCTGTGAGTTTTCGATTTTCGGTCTCAGGTTAGGCATCCCAGACGATTATGTACAACTCTCTCCCCCCCCCCCTCTCACCCTCCCCAACTCTCCCATCCAGTGTCAGTGCCATTTTTGTTACCTGATACGCCCTACTCTCTGAGAGTTTTCGACTTTCGTTCTCAGAGGCTAGGCACCCCAGAGGGTCATCTACAAAAGTTTTCCCACAAAAGTATTCCATGGCAAAGATCTGCCCACCCCCCACCCCCACCCGTTGTCATTAAGGAAATTATTCTTTGGCAAATATCTGTTTACGAACCCAGAACACTGATCATGGATATGTAACCGGATTGCTACTTTTTATTTCACTATTATCTGTTACCTTTATTTTTATTAATTTTTTCCGTGGAGTAAGTTGTTAAATCGGCCCCATACATCGGGGTTAAAGATTTGTAAATTTGTAAAGATATGTAAATAGTTTGTGTGATATCTGTGAGCGTGTGAAAGGTAGTGGCGTAACTGACATGAACACAACGTGCTCAATTTAGGTTCAGGTGAGATGCTTGTATTTTAAATTGCTTGAACTTTGTGCTTTAGTGGGAGGGGGTTAAAGACTTGTGTGTATATAAATAGTTGTACGATATCTGTAGGCGGGTGAAAGTTGGAGGCATAAGTGACATGAACATAACGGGCTCGATTTAGGTTGGGTTGGGATGCTTGTATTTTTAATCGTTTGAACTTTGTGCTTCCAGCGATTGAGAGTGAACTATGATATCAGTAAAGGCTAACATGAAAAGACCAATGTAAATGTGCTTTTTGTGATTTCCTTAATAAAATATATCATACATAGATTTTGTGTTAATGTTCTTATTGTGTACCTCAACCAAGAGCCACTACTGGGTGGTACGAACACCACTAATTCTCACTAAAAAGGTGCAAATTAACACCTTTTGAAGGTGTAATTCTCACGAAATGGGTGTGTATCAACACCCCTGAAAGATGGAATTGTCTCCAGAAGGTGTATTTTAGCACCTCTAGAAGGTTTAATTTTGGCCAAATGGTGTAAATAAACACCCAAGAGGGTGTAATCTCGGTCAAAAGGTGTAAATTAACACCAATGAAAGGTGTAATTCTTACTAACAAGGTGTGATTTAACACCCCTGGAAGATGGAATGATCACCAGAAGGTGTATTTTAGCACCCCTAGATGTTTCAAATTTGCCCAAAAGGTGTGAATGAACACCCAAAGAAGGTGTAATTCTGTTGAAAAGGTGTAAATTAACACCACTGAAAAGTTTAGTTGTGGTCAAAAGGTGTAAATAAACACCCATGGGATGCTGGGTTCCCCCCAAAATATGCTTATAAATTTGTCTGGAAGGTGCAAATTTTATTCAGAAGGTGTGAATGAACACCCATGGAAGGTGTAATGTGAGCAAAAAAGGTGTAACTTAACACCTTTTCGAGAAGGTGTAAATTTACACCTTTCGGAGAGGGTGTTAATTCACACCCAAAAGGGTGTTAGCCCTGGGACAAGCCATTTACACCCCGTAGAGGTGTAATTTACACCTTCTGGGCTAAGTGTGTATATGTAGTTCCACCTAAAAAAAATGTTTAAATTATTATTTCGCCTGTGGATACAAGCGTGAGATCGAACATTCGCTACTGAGCATCTAGTTGGCCTTCCTCTATGAAGAACACTTTCAGGGATATATGATACAGGAGTGACAGGCTATATATAATACGGTAAAAAGAACTATCAATCTTATGGCCAAACACCAGTTTGACCATACAACGCATGGTATATTGGTCAAATTAACCAAAACCTTCTGATAGTGAATTTCCGAGTCGATAATCGAAATAATTCAACTATGTTCTTTCCAAGTTTGGACATACATCACAAAAGGCAAATTGATATATGAAATATATAAAAGGGAACACTCACGCTTTACTGCGGTATGCGCTTGCAGAGTAACATTTCTACATCTCTTATCGGCCTCTGGTTATCAAAACAATCCCGCTTTAACTTGTTATCTAGAGAGAATTAAAATAGTACGATCACCAATTGATTTGCCAATGTTTGGAAATATATTGATCCATAAAGGGAATAACAAGGATTTAACTAATTCGCACACGCATCTGGCCTGATAATACTGCAGAAAAAGTCTGATGGTTTGAAGCTTTGGCCAGTTATGTTCTTGTTTTTGTCAGATCAAACCACTCTTTTTAGTTTCCTTCTGTCAATATTTGGCATTGAAGGCTTTTCCAATTGCCACAGCTCTCGTCAGTCAATGAGTCATGTATCAAGAATGATACGAGACGAGCCAAAACGATCGTGGCCCCCATTGGCCCATGTTCCTCTCGTATACCATTAACTCTCTACAGGTGTTTGGATCAGTACTATATCATGGAGGGTCATAGGTCACCCATGCACAAACATTATTCATATGCATTCGAGATTGATATGATATCTAGGCCATACAAAGCCGAAATATTGATTTCTTATCCGTGTCGTGATATCAGGGTGTCAAACCAATAGTCAGTCTTGTAAAGATCAATGAATAACAATAAATGCGCTATATTTACCTTTTAAAAACGGAAGTCAACAAGTTCTAGTTGAGGGACAGGCATGTATTGTTAATTTTTCATGTTGCCATTTTCGTTCCTTATAATCCGCTTCGAAAACTCTCAGAATTGGCGAGCATCCAATATCAAAAACTGGATTCATAGATACCGTTTTCGTAGTTTTCGGATGTAGATGCTGTGAGTATTTGGTGTCGGTCTATAGTTTTTGAAGCAAAACATCTCCACTATGAGGAAGATAACGAAAATTATTACAGACAAAGTGTAAATTATGGAACTTTCTCGAGGTTGCCTATTTTCTTGGTACATATTTCTCCATGTTTTTTGTCTCCCGAATATTCCTTATTTCAAAATGAAGAATTTATTAAAGCGGCATAGCTGGAAAATATTGTGTCATGTGTTTAGGAAAATCATAGATGTATTATATAAAGGAATAGGGCCCTATCCGTGGGTTCTCGTGTGTGAAAAGTATAGGACGTCGTGATTTGACTGAAAGATTGTTGAAAGCGGCGAGAAATCATCAAAAATGATTTCTTCATCGATGATATATACCGGTCAAAACAAACCTCTCATTTTAGTGGGAGGCGATGTGGCCTTGTCGGTTAGAGCGCCTGTCCGGCATGGCGAGGCGGTTGTCGGATTTTGCTGGTGGACAGTTAATCATCGAGGCCCACCCTCTGTACATTTCATTTCACAAATATATGTAGGTGTATTGTCTTGATGGGAAATGTATCGCATGAATTCGGGCATTACAAGTTACTTTTCTGTGTATTCCTGCCAGGTTTACGCCATGTTGAGGCGTTCACTCCATCAGACGCCCTCGATGCTCATTCATTAACATCAGATGAGTTACTTATTTGTGCTCAGCTATCATCACATCTAGCGTATATAATTTCATGTAAGCCGGTGATAGGTGCCGCATAGTATACTTCATAGTTTCCACATGAACAGCCACAATAAAAACTCCGCTGAGATGCCAAGGCTACGTTTTAGAATCCTCCGTATTCTAATCAGAATGTGAGGGGCCAAGGGAGGCTTTCCTGTGGAGTCATATGGTTGCTTTTTAGTCGCCAGACGTCAACTTTTCCCACCTCGTACATATCCAATTCATAGGAGACCTAGGTTCGAGTGATTCTCTACTAGTTGCCAAATATCTTGACTGATTCATGCCAAAGAATCTCGGTTTCAATTGTTGGTCTTTTTGCCACCGATCGAATCAGGTCTGTATAAAATGAACGGTTTGGAAACTTGTCAACTATGCCAATACCTCCCCGTGGTATGAATGGCGTTCCTTGCCAAAACTAACTGTAAACCAGTCACACACATGCCGGGGAAGCGGGCCAAACAGCCGGACAAATGTAAGCTTGGTGCATACAACAACATCACTTTGTCCTCGATTCGATCGAATAAACACCCTGTCAATAAGGATCGAATTGATTTGTTATTCTGACATATATTTTGTACATATGGTATTCTTTATTTATAATCTGAACTTATAACACTAATTGTCTCTACACACAGACAATCTTAAAGGTTCGGTATAAAGGATATATACGAGAAACTCCCATCAGGTGTCACCTTAGTAAAGTAATAAATTAAGTTTGTTTAATTCTGCAGAAAGAATTGTGTTCCGTACAGACAAAATACCCAAGTTTGATATTATTTCGCCCACTGTCAAAAGTGGCGTAATAAAGCGTCGACGATTGAAAAGCATTCGTCTTGTTTTGGCATTTTAGTACATATTGTAGCATGAATTTTTTTAATATATCGAAAGCATGACACTTTCAACCAAACGAATCTAATGTTTTCAAAGGTATCCATATCTGCTTTGATATTACATCAAAATATTATTTTGGTTCGTGGTGTCATAAAACTCCATGCTAAATGTGCACGAAAAAGCCAAAAACAGACGAAAGTAATTTCAAAGGTCAGTCGACGCTGGTTCACTTCACTTTTGACTCTATTTAATAATATCAAACTTGGGTATTGTGTCTGTATACTACGAAACACAAGTTTTTGTGCATAATTCAGCAGATTAAATCTTGACTTTACTAACGTATATTTAAAAGATTTCTCCGTATTTTACCGTAATTACTCTTTTCGAGTTCAACTGTAGAGTTTTACAATTGTAGGCGTCGGGGATGCTGGTCGAAGTTGACACAATACGTACAACTGAGTATGTAGTGCCTTATTCTTACTCCATTAAGCCGATATAATCGCCATTTGAAAAAAAAACAAGGCAAAAAAGTCCAACTATATTGAAACAAATATATGCATGTTAAAGATTTTTGTTTTTAACGATGCAGGAGTTTTATATATTCTGCTTCAAGGCGGCTTTACTATTAATATTTCCTCTCTGATTTATGATCTGTATTTATGAGCATTTGGCTATATAATAGATCGACCTGAATACGCGTGTCCAGGTCGCTGTCATTCCTGAGATTCTTCTGCCCAGGTAGTGCGCTGGTAGGCGGATACCATTTGACTTGCTGAGTGTTTTAATGGGCACCACTTATACAGGGAGACCACAGGCACCTTGAGGTTCTGCCGAGTCTTTCAGAATTTGTTGTGGTGGGATATAAGTTTGAATGACCCACATTCAAGAGATCCGATATAAATTAAACATTTCCCTTTTTGTTTGTGCTCCTCTATAATATGCTGTCAGCCTTGCGTATTGTTTTGCTGGTGGTCCAACGCCCATATCAAATAGGATTAAGTACCTGTAGGTCAAATTGTACATAAGCCGTACTATCAATATTAGTTTAGTATGAATATTTAGACCTATCCTCCTTAGAAACTTGCATATGGTGAACATATTTCGTGACAATTTTACACAGTTTTTGTTAACATGCGGAAGTTATTATTTTAATTTATATACCCTGCCAACAACACAGTAAAGTGAATTCCCCACTGTTATAAGGGACTGATTAATCAAATTTTTCCAGCCCTTGTCAGTGGTTTGGTGATATCTTCCCAATGGCTTGGAGTAAGGCCATGAAATTCCATCCACTTGTCAATCTAGACATGCGGAAGATATAAAAATGGGAAAAAATAATTTCATATTTACATTTATTTTGTGCGTTATCATAGTCAATATGTCTGTCAATCGGGCTAAATCCAGTTAAGTATAAGAACCCCAAATGCATCGTCAAATTGATATGTAATTGTCAAACAATAGAACCGAACCGGCGTTATTTCCCCCATATAGTACCTACAAGTGAAAATATTAACAAAAACATTTCAATATTGATTTTTCATTTCATATTCTTGTATTTCACAGGTGAATTTTACTTTATATTGGGCTAATATCACTCCCGTTATATTAATCAATGGGTCTGCCAATCTATGGCGTTACGTTTCGTAACTTGTGTCTAATTTCGCTTAACCCGGGGCTAGGTGCCGTATGAACCCATGTACTTTAAGATCCTCATGGTGCTCATATAAACAGGCACAATCAAAGCGTGACTGAGATATATCATTCTCTAGATGACGACTTTACAACGAATATTATGGATTAAGAATACTGATCAGCGATACGGATTTGATATTTTTGGAACATCATGACGTCTTGCCGGCATCATTGAAAACTGTTGACCGCTTCTCTCTTGCAGGAAACTAGCCTATGTTTATGTATTCTATGATTGTCTTTTTGAATTTGGTGGTAATACTACTGTTATATGGAATATTAAATAGGTCTTTGGATTATGGACGCGGATATTCTTTAATGGACGACGGCTGAATTATGAATGACGGACCAGACGCTTGTAATTAATCCAGTTGAACCTCAAATGCAGCGTCGAAATGATCTGCAAGTGTCAAACAATACAATCGGAGTGATAAAATTAAATTCACCTGAGAAAATACAGGGATATGAAATGAAAAAATTAATATTGAAAAGGATTTGTTTAATATTTTCACCTATATGTACAACATGGGGAAAATAGTGGTCCGGTACTATTGTTTGACACTTGTAGATTAATTTGACGCCGCATTTTGGTGTTCCTATACTTAACTGGGTTTCCAGTTGATTCATATTGACTAACAATAACGCACAAAATAAGTGTAAATATAAAAATATTTTTTTCCATTTTCTTCTTCCGATATATTTCTCGTGCCTAGATTGAGAAGTGGGTGAAATTTCATGGCCTTACTCCAAACCACTGGAAAGATATCGACAAAAGACTTACAAGGGCTAGACAAATTTGATAATCAGACATTCTGGTACAAGAGCCCCTTAAACAGCTGTGTATACATCGGTAAATGGTATCATAGCAGTAACCATAGACTACACGTCTTCTTTACATACACCACTACCAGAACGGACATACGGACTCCATTGGAATTCCATCTTCTACCTTCTACCGCTTCGAAAGTCGTACCGTGTGCACACCATCTTGACTTCACACGGAATACATGAAATTTGGGGCCCGATGGGGCTTCCGCATTTGGGATGTCGTTGTGCACACCCCACGTCATGATAAGAATAGGCCTCACATCCTCAGACAGCTTGCCGTAAGAGGCGACTATCTGGGGCACCCGGGGGGGGGGGGGAGTTCCCGTGTGTGGAAAGGAATATGACCCCACTTATGGGGTTCCCGGATGTAAAAAGGGATAGGATCCTACTTATGGGGTTTCCGGGTGTGAAAAGGAATAGGACACAAACGTCGTGATATGACTGAAATATAGTATTCACTCTCACTCACTCACTCACTCATGAAATTTGGGGATCCGTCAGATCGTTCATTGTATCTATCAATCTTATTTCCATGACGGTAACATGATGTTTTCCCTAAAATTCTTCCCGTACGGTGTTGGTATTTATTGTTCTATTTTTAGTTTGTTTAAACCTACAGGCAGCATTATAAATTTCTCAGCACACTGAAGAGCGTGTATTCAATCCGACGTTATACAAGATCTAGTTCCATTAATATCAAGGGCAAATAACAAGGAACCGGTCACCTGTAAAATTAATGCAGTCGGGAAGCCTTGTTTGCTTTTAACATGCCTTGTTGACATACGTGGGCGAGGGTTTCTTGATCGCATAAAGGTGGGGGTCTAACATAAGAGTTAGGGTCTACTGAACCGCCATAAACTTTGCTGATCAAACTGAATCATATTCACGAATGATATCATATTGCAATAATTTTCCGCAATGTATACAGCCATTACATATAGATTATACTATATCTATAGCCAAGTTAACAGCGTTTTGAGTTTAGCGTTACGCCCTAAGAGCCTGAAGTCCGTCCCTCAATACCGAGGCTAACATCTCAGCGTGATCAAGGCCGCGGACCTGTATGTGATACCACTCAATCGAGCCATGTAATGTGGGTGGCAGGTTATTGCCGTTCAGGTAAGTGACACCTGTGGTCCAGCCTCAAATACATAAATTTTACTGAACAGTGGAACATAAGTGTTCATCTGCGTGGTCCTATCTAAAAAATGCATCCGTGAGGGCGTTTAAACTCGGGCGAGTCGAAAGGTGCACATATTGCAACTGCGATCTAATCCCAGGGACATCCAGTTCAGACGTGGTACATCTTTTTCACCTGAATTTGGTCCAGGTCTGAGAGGAGAGTTTCACCTGTGGCCCAGTTGGTAATCACCAAGTGTCCCACTGGCGTTGCACCTTTGGTCCAGTCGAAGGTATATGTGTTATTTTTGCTGTCTTATAATGTCAGGGAACTCAGTTCATGTGTGGGATAGGTGTTGCACCTCTGGTCCAGTTTGCAAAGAACTTTGGTTGAAGTGTACAATACGCGTTGCACCTTTGATCCAGTCGAAAGGATATGTGTTATTTTTGCGGTCTTATAATGTCAGGGAATTCAGTTCATGTGTGGGATAGGTGTTGATCCTGTGGTCCAGTTTGCAAAGAACTTTGGTTGAAGTGTACAATAGGCGTTGCACCTTTGCCCAGTCTAAATTATGTTCTTTGACTCAATTGTGGAACAGACATTACTTTCTGCTGCCTAATGTCGGAAAGTTCAGGTGTGGGATTACCTTTACCCCAGTTTGTATAAAGATATTTGATTAGGGTGCACAACAGGCCCAACACCTTTGCTCCACTTTGTAAAGACATTTGATAGAAGTGTACAAAATGTGTTGTACCTCTGCTCCAGTTTGTAAAGACGTTTGATAGAAGTGTACAAAATGTGTTGCACCTTTCGGTTTGCACAGACCTTCGATAGAAGTGTATTGAATGTGTTGCACCTTTGGTTCAGTTTGTGAAGATCTTTGATCGAAGTGTACAGAAGGTGTTGCACCTTCCAGTTTGCAAAACAGGTGCTGCGTTGTGGCCTGATCTTAGAGATATTCAGTTTTTGTTTGGAATAGCAGGTATATCTGTGGTTCGGCCTCGAGGGCGTACATTTCAGATCTGCAATGTTTGTTATATGTTTATCTTTACATGTTGTGTTTAATTTCACCTATGGTAAAACCAAAATGAAGCCTAGAAAAAGTAACACTAAGTAACACGATAGGCTCTGATACTGATAACAACTTTATTCGCTATGGAGCCACTTTTCTTTGTGGCCACGTACAACGTTTTCAAAGCTCTTAAGTAGCGACAACATAATGTCGCATCATAACAGATAAAGCTGTTATCCATAAAATAGCTTAGTGTACGCCAACTTACAGATGCCAATCAAAGGTTGTGTAGGAGAGATCTTGTATCTCGCCCCTTTCGCCAATAGTCACCCCACTTGACTTGGAATCGGATGTCGGTATACGTGCACCTATATTGAGGCTATATGAACATACAGACCAGAACGTAATTTCAGGTAAATTGTGCTTTAGCATACATGAGGTGTGATTTACCTCATTAATGCATGGGTTACTGCTCGGTAATATAATCCATATTAGCCGCCAACACTTGCTAATGTTTCGTGTTCTTCTGCAACACTGGGTCTAAATACAACTTGCACTGGAAAATTGCATTACCGTGTATGATAAACGCAATGTCGTCTGTGGTATGCAGTACAGGTAGGGATTTTTTCCGCATACTGGCATCACTGAAGCTTTTTCTTCAGCGCAGCACGCCTCATTGGCGTGAGCAAGAATATGTATTCCCCTATAAAAAATCGTCGGCTGATTATACTCTAGTGTAATTAATTTTTCCACAAAGTGGATGCTCTTATGTTTTTCGACGCCGCCGCCGCGAATTTAAATGTGAATATTTTCGGTTCAATCTTTACGTGCTTTATCCTTATGTCTGTGTTGGTAGCCACAGTTCACCACCTGGTGGAGCTGTAGTCGGAGCATAGGTAAACCGTTGTAGTACGATTTCGTCTGAACGGCTTGTTTGATTTCTATGAAATTTGATTATAATGATCTTAAATGGAGTCAAAGTGCTGAAAAGGTTTTCATCTTGCTGTCAGAACGATAGATTGGAGCGATACGCAAGAGGTGGGAAAAATTGACGACGTCTGGTGACTAAAAAGCAACCATATCACTCCACAGGAAAGACTTGCTCGGCAACTCACATTCAGACCCGAGAATACGGTGGATTCTCGGATGTAGCCTTTGTATATCAGCCGCGCTTTTATGTCAGCTGTTTATGTGAAGACTGCGAAGTATTCACACGGCCCCTAGCACCGGCTTAAGCGGAATTAGATACGCTAGCTCGGAAGCTGTGATGACAGATCAGCTCAAGCAGATAACTCAGCTGATCGTAATGGATGAGCACGAAACCCTAACCTAACCCTAAGGCACGATGTTTGTGGCTAAACCACAGATATTTTTCGTGCAATGAAAATTGGGCAATTCAGTCGATGAACTTTTTTGAAAATTGTTCTACTCTAGATAGCATTGCTGACATGATAACTCACTTGCGGTGACCTTCTAAATTATAAATTACAATTACAACTTGACGTCGAAATCTCCCTAACATTAGCTCGATTAAAGGTGAAATGCAAAGGTTTTTAAATTCTCCGTTTTACATTTAATATAGGTTGAATAATGATAGAAATACCAGTATAACTACTTCACTTGGATTAATTTGAATTATCTTGTCTGCTGGAATCTCTTTAAAAGTTGATACCCCCAGTCCAGCTGAATTCACATTTGCAAAACGTCATCGCTTATCTTTTCTTGATTGTGACGTCACGTCAGACCAGCCGCCCGGAGACTGAACGTTACAAGTGTTGACTTCCGGTGGACTGATGTGACGTCACAGCCCAGTGTCTGAAATCGGCCGGGCTTGAGCTACCAACTTCGAGGCACTTTTCAAAAGCTACCAGGAGAAAAAGTACTTCAAATAAAACCAAATGAAGTAGTTGGACTGATATTTCCATCATTAAATGGCCCATGAAGAATATAAAAAGGATATGAAAACCTTTGCGTTTCACCTTTAAAGTGTTTCCCGTTGAACCCCTATGTTCCAAATCCCTATAGGGCTCTGGATTTCACATGATTGTGTTTCGTGGCAGTTGTTCAGCGCTAGGTGGCGCTATAGACATGAAATTAGGTAAACTTATGTAACATGATGTATTATTCGAAACGAATTGTTTGATTCCATGAAATCTGGGTAAAATTATCTTGCAGGATAGGCAAAGGACTGAAGAGCTTTTGGTGTTGTTGGTTTAACCATGGTGACTTCCTTTTCCATTGACTTCTTTGAATCAGGAAAAAGTAATCGATGTATTCTATATTGCTAAGCACGAAATAGCATTCCCAACGTGATAATTCACATTTGCCTCTTTGTGTACTTTCGTGGTATTTGTTCATCATTAGGTGACACTATAGAAATGAATGTAGGTGAACTTATGTAGAAGAATGTGTTGGCTGTTCAAGAATTTTATTGCAGTAATATTGTAAATTGTAAGACAGACAAAGGATTGAGAGGAGATTGGTGCTGTTTGCATATATGTAGCAAAGGGTGATGTTGGCAACTAAATATATAGGTGAAAATGTAGGCTGGATCGACCCCTTTCACACATAACTAAAATGCAAACAGAGAAAATATGCTGCTATCATTTTGGTGTGAAACAGTATGGAAAATTGCAGAGATTCAAGAGCGGTTGAATTCATGGCAGTTTGGTTAAATTGGATTACTCTGGAACACTGCTAAGCTTCGTTACCAGGCATATTGCACGCCTGTCTGTTGACCAGGCAGATCATGAAATCTAAAGTAGTTGGCGTATTACATTTACGTAATGCATCTTACACAAGAAGACACGAGTACATGTGTCAACAAAGTCAACACCCCATTTGTATAACCAGTGCCAATTATCTCTCTTATATTGAAATCATAATTGGTTCCGTTCATTGGTATCCTATTTAAATTTATTTAGACTACAGTGGCTGTGAAGTCATGTATGTATGACTAACAGAACAAGTTGAGCCAGTAACGTCAGCTATTGGTTCAAACACGGTCCTTGTTTTCAAATTTTCAGTTACAAAAACAATCAAAATCCCACATTCCAAGCATTGTCTTTGTATGCGATATGTCATTGGTCTTGAATCTTAACCTAAGAATACGCAATGCATAAACTAAATTGTGATAGTCTTTCTGAGACATGGACAAAGCTACGATGTGAGTGCGAGAAATTTTGATTTTAGGATCGTGTACCCCACGTCGAGGAGTAAGATTTAAGACCAATGTCATATCTCATACATACAAACCTATCAAACATAGAATGTTATAAGTTAAGTATACAATATTCGACTGATTTTATGAGAAAAAAGATTAAAAAGCAAGGGCAATGCTTATAATATTACATGTAACTGTCAATCAACTGGGATATCTTGAAGGTTTATTTATGTGTAGTTGCATTAAAATGTTTGTGCTAATATTTGTACAAGCGTCTAGTCCGTCATTGATAATTCAGCCGTCGTCCATTAAAGAATATCCGCGTCCATAATCTAAAGACCTATTCCATATCCATATAACAGTATTGTGGTATGCAAGTGAGAAATTTTTGTACAAATTTAAATCTGAACATGCTGAAACCTGAACTGAACATTAGTTTCCAGTATCGGTGTCCGCACTTGAGTTAAACTATTTAAAGAAAATTGTTGAGCTGTGATTGAGGAAAACTGCTGATGTGTGGGTGATCAGGGTATGCCCATCAGTAATACAGTATCAGGGGACCAGTCTTCCTCATATGATGCAGATTATATTACCCCTGGAGATGGCTCACCTCCACTCCCATTCTCTCGTCTTAGTCTCATACGTGAGCAAAGAACATTATTGAACTGTGGGTCTTGTTCCTCAGAGGACATATCTTAATCCCCTTCTTAGGAGCACCACTGCCCGGGATGAGTCCCGACCTCTCTCTCCCCAGTTGTATGTGCCTCAGCTCTCTCCGAAACTATGCATTAATGTCCCCCACTCCGCACACATATATGTTGGAAATAAATCTCGTATCTTAACAATCATATGAAGCTCTGAGCCCCACCCTATATCTTGTAAGCACCACGTCCTCACCTAACCCTATATATTCGAGCCATATCATTCAAGGGAAAAAGTTTTCTCTTGCATACGTCAGGTCGTTAGCGTGGTATACAAAAAGTTAATGATGTGTTCAAAATAGAGCGCGATTCTTTGTTAAATAGTTTTTTCAGCATTGACAATCGATGTTCAGCGAGATGTCTTATATCTGAGTGAAAGCCTGCATAATATGTTTAAGGAATTTTCAATATTTGCTCTAATTTGTGTTGGGGCCCACCGTAAAAAAAAGTTCGCCACTCCTAATAGAGAGTGTGCCAAAATTGGGGAGATCTGAAAAGCTCTATGCATACCAAATTACATTTTACATACCGGTATGTATCGGGGGAAATGCTCTGTTCCTGTTTCACACGAGTTTTCGTTTACATTTTGTCAACTCAAAGATAATTATTTCAGAAACACCTGGAAGTTTTAAGTAATTGTTCATGTTTATTGCAGAATATCAGAGGACCGGATCTCGATGACGAGTCCGACGAAGATGACGAAGAAACGGAAATGACGACGGAAGAAAAACAGGTGAACAGAAACATATTTGCCGCAATATTATTGGCTGTTTCGGTGCTGTTTTTGGAATATTACCAAACTTATTCGAACGCTGGAACAATGATCGCCAAGCGCGACGTTCGTTTGATCAGAGACTTTTATATGGTTTCTAGTTTCCCAGCCGTGGACCGTTTAGACCTTTCCGATAGATTCCGTGATCACTTAAGTCCAGATATCTAACGATTTAACCATCTGCAATGCAGAATTAAGCGTATCACAGATCCAAATGATGTTTGTTTTTGCTATTGTTAAACACCCGTTTTTGTAGAATAATATCCTAGAAACACCTCTTATGGCGTGTACATGACTCACGTATAGAGTCCATATAATATTGCAAAACGTTATCACAGAAAATCATTCAACAAGGGGATGCTTGGGTGACAATCACTGAAGCGCAATCACTGATTGATTGGCAACATGTGTCTAATTACGATTAACTCGGGGCTGGGAGTCGTTTGGGGACTTTGTGTTGAATAACTCCATGATATTCACATGAACAGGCACAATCGAAGCGTGACTGATATATATATATTAAAATTTATAGAAACCAGTGAGAAATTCGATTTGATAAAAACACCGTTTGATAAAATTGCTGACAGGTTGCCTTACTGACCTCGCCGAAAACTTTGCTGACCACCTCTCTCTTTCAAGAAACTATATTAGCCTGTGTTTATAAAAATTATAGTCGCGCATTTGTCAGTCGATAGCTTCGTTGACAGTCTTTAGAATGTCGGAGCTGACGCTTTTATTATGGATCGGTGCATCAAGGGATATCTTCTAGAACACGTGATTGGTCAATTCAAATATTCAAAAAGAGATCCTCTTTTTCATTGGCTCCTTGAGAAAACTAAGTAAATTTAGCCAATCACAGAGTGTCTGTAAAGGTTCATACGTCCTTCAATATCCCATCGATGCAGTTATATCCTGAGGCGTTTTGCACATATAATTCTTGTAAATCTGAATATTTAATGACCGAGGTATTATTAGTGTACTAATAATGTAGCCAACCATTTAATCGATTCACACGAATCTCGAACCCACTCTGGCCACACTTGTCAGCGCCATTCTCAACCTGTAACCATCTGGGTCATCTATACGCAGTAAGACTGACCCTGGAATCGTGTGTATCCATTTTCAGCCTACTTTCGGTAACTGCAAGAGGGAATTTCCAGAAATCAATACCACGGGACTTCGTCAGCCAATCAGCTAAAGTCTGCCGACGTAACCCCAACGTAACCCGTCATTTTCGAGTCATGTGCTGCCCTACTTGTTCAAAATTACAGATCTAAAACGCCTCTTGGGTGATACGAAAAATATTCATACCTATATATTTTGTAAGCCCAGACAATATCTGTTTCCGAAGTTGTATGAAAACCTGTAATTTATCAGATTTCTCGAGTCTGTTCTCCGCCGGATGAAGACCGAACAGAATACGGTAAAGTACCGGATATCGCTCCGCGATAATGGAGACACACGATTCGCAAGCCATCTTATGGATGGCCAAGTGTACGCAAATGCGCCATTCTCCCGTCCATTTGGACCTCTAAAATTCTGTATTCTGACAGTAGGACATACAATCTGATGCCATGAGAATGGTCAGCGCCAGATCCCAAAGATATAGCCCTTCCCGGAAAGTGTATTATCTCCCCCTGAATAATTGCCGCTCTTTACGGTTAGAGGTATGAAACAGCGCTTCCGGGAAGTATAGTCGCCTCGGTTTCACTTTTTCCAAAGGCACCCGCAATTATTTAGAATAATATAAAAGTTGATAAAATTCCAGAATAAAATGTGCAATTACTCAAACTAATTGTGAGGGCCTTTGGTACTTACCGGAAGTTCTCTGAACCAATACGCCCCTAGTGAAACAAGGGAGATAAAACCTTTTCCGAATTGTGTTGAATGAAAGCTTATTATGCGCTATGATCAGAAACCATGTTAAAGAAGAATCAGTCTAGTTCAAATATTGTATAATCTCACCTAGCATTGCTCATTCCAGCGCATTGCATGCTTAATGGGTTTATTCGCAAGGTGTCGAGAGGTTTGTAAATAGTGCCTCGTGGTAGGCCTATATTGTTTGCATTCAAGAACATTGTGTAGACCCTTGCCCTGTCTACCATTTCATAGTTTACTGAACAACAAATCATTCCAAGGGTCACACATTTGACCCCTTGGCCGAGACATTCATAATGTGACGTTTGAGCAAAGAAAGGGGGTAGGTTATTTGTTGTTCTGGAAAAAGACATACGTCTTTTGTGTTCTTCGTACACATCATGTCTTCAACATTTCGTTGGTTTCGAGTCTACATTTAATATAATGACCACATGCCTTGAATGATCAACAAAGGCGCCTTCAAAGTTGCTGTATAACCTTCGGGAACCAACTTCGTTACATCAAGTCAATTGCTACGCACGCACTTCGAACTTTTACCTTGGTATATTAGTCCACCAGTTGTCTTTGATGCTCGTACATTTATAATTAGACACAAAACGCCACTGACCTCAAAGCAATTTGAATTTCAAAGGTGTCATAGGAGAGGGTTATTGATTGGCTGGCCTTTCAGAACTCTAGATAAAGCGGAGGGAGGAGAGCAATAGATCAGCTGTTCCGTCAGCTGTCAACAACCCGCGCAATCAACACATATACATTTATCTTATAGTAATAAATGTGATAAGATGAAACTAAATAACACCCAAACAAAAGTTTTTTGTAATGTATTTGACTTGCTGTCTGAATTCGTGTTCAAATTTGAAAATTGCATCGGAAAAACTGGTGTTTTTTGTCAAGAGTTTGCGCAGCCTATTTGAAAAAAAATACCATACATAGTGTCGGTAGTCACGTGATGAATATTGATATCTGCTTACTAAGGGGAAGTGTCAGGTTTACTCATAATTTGATATCAATATTATGAACCGTTCTGAATAAACGACTGCATAAAACAACATTCTGATGCATTTTCTTGCATTTGGATGCAAAGATGCTTACATGCACAGTAAGATTAAACTAGTACATTATGCTCAGTGTATACATATGCTCAGTGGCGGGCTATACGCCATACCAAATATCATTTCTTCATTATAAAGCCAGTTGCGCACATTGCGACACCCAGAGAGAAGGCAAGTGACACAGGGACAATCCACGGGTGTAATACGTATGGGCCGTCATAGCTCAGTCGGCAGAGCATCGGGGCAATAAGCCGGGGTTGTGGGTTCGAAACCCGCTGTCGACCAATTCATTCTTTCTCTCTCAAACATCATTTCAACTGGTACATTGTAAACCTCGAATTCTCGTCTTGTGGATAATTTCTTTGGAGAAGTTTGTTTTGCCAGGTTAAATGGCTACTTGATTTCGAAAAAGTCGATATAGTTGATCGAATGCTGGTTTTAAAATTTCACAAAAAATGTTTTCCATCGCCAATGGGTTGATTTTTGTAGGAAATAAAAGCAAAATCGGTTACCTGAAGTAAAATTAATTTTATTTGTCTAAGTCTAGTCTTTTATGAAATAAACCAATATACGATGAAACGTGAATTTCGACTTGCTAGAAGTTGGAGGGATGGGCAAGGACTAGATAATCCATTTTCTAAACAACCATACTTAATTTCTAATACTTGGTACCATAGTTCTAAAATCGATTACTATTTGCTGAAGATCGTGTTACCAATAAATATAACCGGTTTGAAGCGAGCCATTGTACTACGCTGGTCTATACGGGACATCGACTTTTTTTTAGTTTTTTTTTATATTTTGGAGATTGTATCTATTCATTCGTCTACTTTCTACAAACATTTTGGTGATGTGGGCTGTTCAAATCGCTTTTTGTCCGTGGTCGGTCCGTCGTCCGTCCGTCCGTCCGTCCGTAAACAATTCTTGTTATCGCGATTTCTCAGGAACTACTGCATGGATCTTTCTCAAATTTGGTACACAGGTTCCCCTTGGGGTCTAGTTGTGCAAGATACCTTTTCTGGTCGGATTCGAAAATCCAATATGGCCACAAGGCGGCCATCTTGGATTTCCCCATGAAACCTTGTTATCGCGATTTCTCAGTAAGTACTCCATGGATCTTTCTCAAATTGGGTTCCCAGGTTCCCCTTGGGGTCTAGTTGTGCAAGATACCTTTTCTGGTCCGATTCGAAACTCCAATATGGCCTCCAGGCAGCCATCTTGGATTTCCCCATGAAACTTTGTTATCGTGATTTCTCAGGAAGTACTGCATGGATCTTTCTCAAATTTGGTACACAGGTTCCCTTTGGGGTCTAGTTGTACAAGATACCTTTTTCGGTCCGATTCGAAAATCCAATATGGCCACCAGGCGGCCATCTTAGATTTCCCCATGAAACTTTGTTATCGTGATTTCTCAGGAAGTACTGCATGGATCTTTCTCAAATTTGGTACACAGGTTCCCCTTGTAGTCCAGTTGTGCAAGATTCTTTTTTTGGCCCGATTCGAAAATCCAATATGGCCACCAGGCGGCCATTTTGAATTTCCCCATGAAATTTTGTTATCGTGAATACTCAGGAACTACTTCATGGATCTTTGTCAAATTTGGTACACAGGTTCCCCTTGTGCAAGATACCTTTCCCGGTCCGATTCCAAAATCCAATATGGCCACCAGGCGGCCATCTTGGATTTCCCCATTAAACCTTGTTATCGCGATTTCTCAGGAACTGCTGCGTGGATCTTTCTCAAATTTGGTACACAGGTTCCCCTTGGGATCTAGTTGTGCAAGATACCTTTTCTGGTCCGATTCGAAATTCCAATATGGCCACAAGGCGGCCATCTTGAATTTCCCTATGAAACCTTGTTATCGCGATTTCTCAGGAACTACAGCATGGATCTTTCTCAAATTTGGTACACAGGTTCCCCTTGTGATCCAGTTGCACAACATACCTTTTTTGTCCGATTCAAAAATCCAATATGGCCATCAGGCGGCCATTTTTAATTTCCCCGTGAAATTTTGTTATCGTGAATTCTCAGGAACTACTGCATGAATCTTTGTCAAATTTGGTACACTGGTTCCCCTTGTGGTCTACTTGTGCAAAATACCTTTCCTGGTCCGATTCCGAAATCCAATATGGCCACCAGGCGACCATCTTGGATTTCCTCATGAAACTTTGTTATTGCGATTTCTCAGGAACTACTTCATGGATCTTTCTCAAATTTGGTACACTGGTTCTCAATGGTGTCTAGTTGTGCATGATATCTTTTCTGGTCCGATTCGAAAATCCAATATGGCCACCAGGCGGCCATCTTGGATTTCCCCATGAAACTTTATCGTGATTTCTCCAGAAGTACTACGTGGATCTTTCTCAAATTTGGTACACAGGATCCCCTTGGGGTCTAGTTGTGCAAGATACCTTTTTCGGTCCGATTCGAAAATGTAATATGCCCACCAGGTGGCCATTTTGGATTTCCCCATGAAACTTTGTTATCGTGATTGATCAGGAAGTACTGCGTGGATCTTTCTCAAATTTGGAACACAGGTTCTCCTTGTGGTCCAGTTGCACAAGATACCTTTTTCGGTCCGATTCGAAAATCCAATATGGCCACCAGGTGGCCATCTTGAATTTCCCCTTGAAACATTGTTATCGTGAATTCTCAGGAAATACTTCATGAATCTTTCTGAAATTTGGTACACAGGTCCCACATGGGGCCTAGTTGTGCAAGATACCTTTTTTGGTCCGATTCGAAAATCCAAGTTACGCTTCAAATTAATACGGTATTCCCGAGTTGTGACATTGCATCACAAGAGTAGGCGGATCAAACGATCGGGCATATTCTATATATTGACTATAGAGAATATCTATACCTTCACCTTCTATATCAAGGAGTTCAAATGTTTCCAAATTAAAATGTATTTCTTCAAATTTTAAATCAGTTTACTTTAGTCCATGCCATTGCAAGTGAACTGCCACACCGTTTCGTCTGCCGACGGGTCGGCTAAACAAAGGGACGTCACTCTTGTGACACAACGTCACAACTCGACAACTGTAGACTACTGCGTGTTTCGATCCAAGAGAGATAATCAGGATTCAGACACTTCCAAAGTTTCAACATTACTGCACAGACCGGATCCCTTCAGTATTAAGTTTTGTACCATCTTTCTTTGTTCGAGCATGGTATCTTAAAAGAGATAGCTCAAACTACCCCAGTAAACAGAACAGAAATAGCATTCGTTCCTCATTATAAAATCTTAAGTATGTTTCATAGCTCATGCGAAAGTGTCGGAGAGATTTGTCTTGGCTTCCAGTACCCAATGATGACACATGCGAAATAAAATAAAAATACTACAAAACGAAGATGAAGGATCCTCTGGACATTCAGTTTCAGACTAACTTTGCTCACTTCACTTGTACTATAACAACCGACATCAAGTACAGTTTCTAGAAATCTTGAAACTCCTGAAACTTAGAAAGATAATATCTTGGTGTTTTCCAGTGTCCTTTTTCCGATCTTTTTCGCTCAAATTCGAAATTCTGCAAACAAAATTACAAATCATTTGTTTGTTCTTAGTAACAATGGACAAAAAGATCCTCTTGTCATTAGCATACAATTATCGGACAATGGTGGGCGCCAAGATCCTTCAGCATCTCTCGTTTCTAGTTTATCACAGAATTTCTTCAGATTTCTCGCATTCCTAAGTAACGTCGTCACAATTTTGTCATCCTTTTTTTTCACCGAATACCAAACTAAATTCTTTGAAAGGTGTACACCGCTGTGTAAACGTTTTTACCGCGGAGCGGAGTGAAAGTTTCTAAAACCTAGTTTCAACCGCGGTGTAAACGTTTTCAAGAATTTTGTTTGGTTATCGGTGAATTAAGGATGAAGACATTCTGACGACGTAACTAGGAATCACAGAACGCTAAAGAAATTATGTGATCAACTAAAAACTGTTTGTAGAAAATAGGCGAAAAATAGAGCAATAATACAAGTGATAAAACTATATAAAAAAAGCCGATGTCCCTTATGTACGGAAGCATAGATAGGACATGGGTGAAAATTATTTTTTCGTCCAGAAATTATCTCCGACCCGGAGATAATTATCTCCGACCCGGAGAAACATCTCCGACCCGGAGATAATTATCTCCGGCCCGGAGAAACATCTCCGACCCGGAGATAATTATCTCCGACCCGGAGAAACATCTCCGACCCGGAGATAATTATCTCCGACCCGGAGAAACATCTCCGACCCGGAGATAATTATCTCCGACCCGGAGAAACATCTCCGACCCGGAGATAATTATCTCCGACCCGGAGAAACATCTCCGACCCGGAGATAATTATCTCCGACCCCGAGATACATCTCCGACCCGGAGATAATTATCTCCGACCCGGAGATAATTATCTCCGACCCGGAGAAACATCTCCGACCCGGAGATAATTATCTCCGACCCGGAGAAACATCTCCGACCCGGAGAAACATCTCCGGCCCGGAGATAATTTACCAATGAGAGTCGAGCTCACAAAGACGCCATTGTTATGGGAAAATGAACATGGATGGGTTAAGAGATGAAATAATAACGGGGTACTTTGAGGCTGGATTGCTGTACAATGATATGATATTTATTCTTAATCAAGAGCATTTCCCCATGAAATATTGTTATCGCGATTTCTCAGGAACTACTGTATGGATCTTTCCCAATTCGGTACACAGGTTCCCCTCGGGGTCTAGTTGTGCAAGATAACTTTTCTGGTCCGATTCGGAAATCCAATATGGCCGCCAGGCAGCCATCTTGGATTTCCCCATGTAACATTGTTATCGCGATTTCTCAGGAACTACTTCATGGATCTTTCTCAAATTTGGTACACAGGTTCCCCTTGGGGTTTAGTTGTGCAAGATACCTGGTCCGATTCGAAAATCCAATATGGCCACCAGGTGACCATCTTGGATTTTTCCATGAAATTTTGTTATTGTCATTTCTCAGGAAGTACTGCATGGATCTTTCTTAAATTTGGTAAACCGGTTTCCCTTAGGGTCTAGTTGTGCAAGGCACCTTTTCTGGTCCGATTCACGCACACTGGAAGTGATGTCATACATGACGTCACACTTGCGCAGAAAACACCTGCGCATATAAAGCGCATATTGAGCCTCTTTGACCTCTGAGGGTGCACTCCAGAGATTCTTTCATTCGGCATGGAATAGACTATGGGTCCGTTTTTCGGCCACCAGTTGTCGTAAAACCTTCAACCCAAATCACGTATATGTATATATTTTCTTAAAGAGCACGATGAAACTATTATTTTAAGATATACCACTGCTATGTTATAGAAAATTTAAACTCGAACATTCTTCTCCATGCTTGCTTCATTTTTCCTAGAAAACCCCTTAAAAATGTCGAAAAATGGTCAAATTCGGTTCAATTTCCAGAAAAATCTGTAAGAGTGATTTTAATTAAACTTCTTACACACGTTCCCTGGTCCGGTCTCAACTTAAAAAGGCAAACAAAAGTGGGTGTCAACCTAACCGTTTTTTGTCAGATTTTCTTCTCGTAAATGAGTCCCGATTTTTAGGCACACCCAAGGGGCATAACTGAGGCAGGACAAGCTTTACTCCATGATCCCGATCAGCGTGTAGACGAAGCCAGCCCTCGATTTGTACGTACTCGTTTGCAGCGTTGATAATGCTGAATAGGATGGCATTATAGGTATAAGCTATTAAGGAGACAAGAAGAATTATGATGTAGCCAAACAAGGGCACTCTATCGTATTATGAAATTAGAGAGGGGCCATTACTACGAAACTGTGGAGGTCAACCTGAGTGCACTCTATCAGATGATGCATCACTTCCGTAATATAAATTATATAGGAAGCAAATGGAAGGTACTTATGCCCTTTGTATACTACTAACGTTCAAGACAACATACACTACATGTTCGAACAAAAACTTGTTATGAAATCATTCACACATAAGATTTGTTACCGGCTGGTTTGTTATTTTAAGAAATTGAAGACTTGTTATAACCCAGCGTACGTGACTTTCCATACCTCACACATATAAAAATGGCGGTAACGATTGCTGCCACACCATTGGTCAATTATCTCCGGGTCGGAGATGTATCTCGGGGTAGCAGTCTACCGAAGGGCCATGGCATCTGAAATTAAGCAGTAGGCAGGTTCATTTTATGCTAAACAGCAACCGTATTATGAGAGAACCCCCATAGAACTATATATTTTCTGAATGAGTAGGCTCTTGCCATGAAGCTGAGACAGATGTAAACATAGCTGACCGAAATCAGGGTCCCCATAACCCCTACTGAACATGCCCCAAACTTCAGGAAAATCCTCTAAATTTGGCCCAAAATAGGTCTTATTCTCTCCCCATCACAGAAAAAACTTGACAATCGATTGCTTTGAAACTCACCGACACTGTGCCCAGTCGAAGGATCAACAAAAATTGGCAAAGAAAATCGGGGGTCGACCACGCGGATTTCAAGCTCATTTCCCCACTGCAAAATATACCATGTGCTCGCAAGCAGAAAAAGGCCCCAATTTACAGCCACACTTTCGCACTTCCATCTTCATAGAGAAGCATTGGCCAATCTAACTGGCAAAATACCATGTATTGATTTGAAGCAAAGCAACCAGTCAACTGAATGATATTACAAATATTAATAAACAATAAGCCAATAAAAATTCTCATGGGGTCAAACCTGGTGGAATATTAACTTCAAAGAATTTGAGGGGGACCAAAAATCCGCAACTGTGGACTAAGCCCCGGGGTCGGAGATGTTTCTCCGAGTCGGAGATAATTATCTCCGGGTCGGAGATGTTTGTCCGGGTCGGAGATAATTATCTCCGGGTCGGAGATGTTTCTCCGGGTCGGAGATAATTATCTCCGGGTCGGAGATGTTTCTCCGGGTCGGAGATAATTATCTCCGGGTCGGAGATGTTTCTCCGGGTCGGAGATAATTATCTCCGGGTCGGAGATAATTTCTGGACGAAAAAATAATTTTCACCCATGTCCTATCTATGCTTCCGTACTTATGTGTCACCGTATTGTACAAATATTATGCGAAAACAGGCTTGACGGCGTCAAACTTCCTCGAACTCCATGTGAGCTCTTATCGGAAATATCGGCAGGGTGTCCGATGTTATCATGAACAAATCACCTCTGCTTGGATTACTCGATTAAACTTGCGTTGGATGTGACCTCACAAATGTATTCGCATTTGCACGCAAAACACTTTTCTTCTCTAAGTTTTGCGACTTGGACAAACGCCCAAAATGCACGCCGCCTGCAAACAACTTTTTATCGAACAACGTACGTCTATATGTCGATAGTCGATGACGTATTACATCATATACTTTTCACCCTTAAGACATTGGTCCATGATTTATCTTGAAATGTAATACACACCCAGCCCATTACATTCACCGTGTTCTGTACCGCAGAACATTTCTGTTTGTCCAAATGTCCTCATAAAACACGCGACTCTGTGAATGATATTTAGATTGTCTGGGGTTATTTTGACCTTTCCGGTAAACAACAAATCAGAGGAACTTTACTTTTGAGAACGAATTTTGTTACAATAATATTATATTACTTGGCCTCCCGTTAGCGACTTTGACACTAAACTGTACTATACATGCGTCCGTGGCTGCCACAATATACTTTGTAATTTTGGCAGATATGAAATTATTTGGCTGATATCCATATCAACTTTTATTTGTCTCGGTGCACACTGGCCGAGTTATTCTTCAATATTTGTCATTTGTGTCCAACGTTTCTCTTTGAGTTTTAATGAGTGAAAATGCCTGCCGCAGTTCTAACCTTGGAACTTTGTGATTACTTGGCGAGAACGCAAGTCAATTTGTAGATACACGAGCAGATAACAGAGCCTTTGTGAAGAAAATCATTACCCGGTACTTTGTTAAATTATTAACATATTAAGTAAATATTTAGTACCGCCTATTGAGTTAACGTATAGCGAGACAACAGTAAAAGTATATTGTATATTCTCCCGTCTGGAAAATATTGTTTGCTTAAAGTTATATTTCACCGAACCTTTATCAGTGAATATACAATAACCCAAAGACCTTGGCTTAGTTGTATGGGTTTTTTCAGTAATATTTCCAGGCACGGAAGAAACCACAGTGAACCTTATTGATTCATATCAGCCGTTGTCTTTTTGCATTGACAGAAATGGATTCAAGTTGGCTTTGCTAATATTAACCGAGTCCAGTTTAGCTTATTTTTATCGTAAGAAAGACCATGAAAGCAAAGCGTCGATCGGTTTGTGGAGTTCTACAATACTAATTATTTCCCGAAATGGCTGATAATATATATGATTTAAATGAATATTCCTATACGAAGTAGGCTACCATCTGCAAATTGTCCGGTAGTCAGTGAGTGAGTGAGAGAGTCCATCCGAGAGTCCTTTCGTCGGCAAAATAAGGAGAACCGTTGACATGAGAACCTTGATTTTTTGCATGAAGGTGCATTAGAGGACTGTTACCAGCAAGTTCTGAGCTGACCTACTTTTGATGAAAATCTCTGGTGATTTTTAATGAAAATCACTGGTGATTCTGACTTGGGCTGTGCCCATCTTTAATATAGGCAGGATTTCAACTTGGGGCAGGGGGATTTTCAACAGTTCAGTGCGCGTCGGAGTCCTAATGCCTACCCTACTTCGTAGGTCCTGTGACAGAGCAGATCTAGCAGGTTTATGCGCAGCCTACAGTGATGCCTTCAGTGATTGCTCGGAAGAATCCATTTATGGATTAACAGAAGGCTATTCTATGGATAACAAATCCTTTACTGCTGTGGAGCTGACGTTTCGTTGGGAGATATTTCCAAATTTTTCAAAGCTAATGATTAGCTTTGAAAAGTTGAAAGTATCTCGAACGAAACGTCAGCGCCACAGCAATAAAGAAGTTGTTATCCATGGAATAGCGTTGTGTTATATACGCCGACTTCTAAATGCGTATCAATTATATCATTTATGGATTGCCTTAGTAGATTCGGTCCTCAATTGCACGATGTGCGATAGTTCTAACATGATCCAATCACCGATTTCCCGAATGCATCTTGTTATGATTTTAGCTTCAGTGGACCAAGATATTAATGCAACCATAATCATCAATTGTTATTGAGTATCCAAGCCTTGAAATAGGTATTTCGCTTATTTATACGGAAATTATTTTATGGACGACGGCTGAATATTGAATGTCAGATCTGACGCTTGCTTTTTCCAATGTCTATTTCACAGGAAATGTACACCGCGGTGATAGAAGGCGACATAGACTTGCTAGAAGACTTACTTGAAAAACCTGATGCGGACATTAGCATGTCATGGGTAAGACAATGGTGGCGTTTGCTAATATATATATGTGATGTGTAGTTAACGTTAGTCCGAAATGTCATGACATTTCTTTCCATCAGCGCCGATAGATGGCAAAAAACCTGGATCTAATTCTTTCGAAGATTGCCTAGGTGTCACCACAGCAGATTGGTTCCACATGGTCATCCAAAGACACTCTCCAGCTTGGGCAGAATCGAGACCGTTATTGAGGCCGTTGTTGGGGCCGTTATTGGGACCGTTGTGCGCTAGTTTATTACATAATATGTAATCAGAAGTTCATTACCGATGAACTTCTGATGTAATGGGATCGTATAAATTCTTACAACTTGAAAGTCCCCCCCCCCCCCCCCCCGCCCTTAGATTTTATCACTTCTCTGTTGCGGGAAACTAGCCTATGTTTATGTGTACTATGATTGATTTTCTTTGAATTTGGTGCTGATGCTGTTATACGAATTGGGAATTTGGATTATGGACGCGGGAATTCTATAATGGACAAGGGCTGAATATTGGATAACGGACTAGACGCTTGTATATGAATGTGAATGAATTTTCTAAAAATTATGGAATGAAAATGGCAAAATTACAACATTAACCTTTTTGGGGGAAGTTTAACTGCTGTGCGAGAAATCGTCACTGGAACCGGTAAAATATTCTGGGCGACCAGGCTCTGTTACAATGTTCTATAATTTAAGCGATATACACAGCAAACACGAAGACGGTACGAAGAAGAGTATATCACTTGGTAAATTGATCCGGTCGGCAATATTACTGTAGTGTTGGAGCTGTCCTGGTTAAGGATAAATAAATTATCCAGGGGGTAATAGAATATTGATATGAGATGTTTTGTGCTGTTTATTTCCAGTTTGGCGAGAATCTGTTGATGGCCGCCATCCGTTCAGCACAAGAAGAAATGGCAGAGTACCTCATCGATAACGGCGTCGATCACAATTTTCATACCAAAGTTATTGTAAGTTCATTTTCTACCAGTTGGATAAATATTATTGATACATAACGCTGAGAATCCTTCTGCGAGTTCAATATAAGATTGGGCGAAGATTGTGGTTTGGGCCTACTTCGTTGGACTCTGGTATACGAGTACAGTGTGCATAATTCTGAGGTATACCGGTACGGGATTCGTTTGTTTCTCTTTAACTGCTTTAAGGGCTTGCATCCCCCTCGAGTGATCTTTCACACACCCTCTGATATTTTTCTTGTTATTGCGTAAACCATGCATATGGTCCATATAGATAGATATATTATTGGAAAGCAAAGTTCTCGAGGATTATAAATGTGTGAATTTACGGGTTGTGGAGTCGATGGAAATAAATTTACTCAAATTTAAACGCATGCAATCATCGAAAATGAGCCCCCATTTTCAAACGTTCAAGTTTCAAATTTTCCTTTCAATTGTTAACTTTGCCGAGTACAACAACCATTCAACAAAATGTCTGTGCCTCAGTATTTCAAAATTTGGCCCAGATCTTTTTCTGTGGAGTTGTATGTGTATTCAATTGAAACAAAATTGAATAGAACTAAAGAAATGTGCAATATTTTTTTTCGTTAATTTGGACCCTCATGTGGGCTACAAGCCCTTAATACGATTTTCTGTATTTGCAGACCACGCTCTCTCCCGACTCTAAACCTGTCATTTATCATCCACGAGGATGAATTCCAGGGATAATTGCAATAGATACTTAATGCAGTAACTTTGGAAATCAATACCAGCTTGGAATATTGGCCTTGAGCATAAATCCTACTCAAATAAGTTTCCGGATCGTCCTATTCTGTGATACGGCCATGCTTAATGATCGGGTTTGGTAAAGATTATTCTATTTTATGTGAGGTGTCTTTTTAGAACCATCCTCTCTAGATGCAGAAATCTCAGATCGATGGATTTAAAAAAAATATTGCTTTTTCGCTTCACCAATACCTGATCCTTGTATAAGACCCGTCTTTAAACATCCAACAGTGGTAAGCTCGGGGACACTGGGAATTGGCGCATTTGGCTTATTAAGAAAACACGAGGACGTGAATCGATTGCAGCAGAATTGGTTCAGCTGTTGTTTGAATTCTGATAGTTGAAGACGAAGAGGCAAGCACAGTGTGCACACTGGAGTTTTTCACATCTGTTATCCGATTGGAGATGTGTACAACGATTTGATACCATCAATTCAGTGTAAATCATGCTTCGTGCCTTGGCCAATATACTGACGAAGGCACGAAACTTTATTACCCACTGGGGGGTTTTTGTACGGTGTGTTTATATAGAAAGCATCCACTAGCGTAGACCCTGCCTATATCCAACCATAAGTTTTCCTTGCATACAGGAACCATACCGGTACACACTGTGACCATTGGCGATACCGCATTGGCACCATGGTGCGTGATGAAGAAGGTGATTCCTTATGGTTCAGAGATCGCTGACCGGCTTACAAAATGTGTTTGGCCTATTTTTAAAATAGATAATCAACCAGTGGAAATAGATGTCTAATGAATATTTCTTTGTACCGAAAATTATAAGCTTTTACAAGGAGCTGCCGAACAAGACGTTCATGGGGTGTACACTTAAGCTTATTTTTCCCAATATAGTTGAGTAAAAACTGGTGAGGTAGCCAAAATCTTTTCGTCTGGCATCTTGGGACCTCAATATGAAAACATGTCACACATGTTTAGTTGGATAACAGGTGTCACCATACCTCGGATCTAACAGGTGTCAAACAGAGGTCATCGGTGAGTGGCAAGGCAAAATCACCGATTCAAATCAGGAAAACTCGAAATATTTATTACCAACTCAGATGTTGTTGTTGCCGCTCACCGCGAACGTCTGTTTGACGCAGACTCAAACCCAGAGACTCTGCAGGCGTCGAGGGGTGTGACGATATGTTAATCAGACGTCAACGGTGGGTGGCAACGCAACAACCACCAATTCGGGACTTTAAACCCCATTCTAATCAGAAAAAAATCGAAATTGCCTTGCGAGGAGGTAGTTGTTACTTCACGAAATCCCCGACGAGGCTATAACTACAAATTATGCAGCAAAAGATTAGAATTCCTCCTATCGATCAATACTAATGTTTTCTTTCTGGTACTTTATGATTGCTCTTAAAAAAATCATTTTTCCTTTTATAGGATCTGGATGATACGGCCAACGGTAACCAGACGGCGAAGGCCGACGTTTACAATATTAGCTGCCGGCAAATGGCCTACGACAGAGGTTTGTCAAATGTTGTGGAACTGATTGACTGCAAGAATGGTGATCTGTTCCCCTTCGTGAAACCGAGGGAGAGAAAAGCACGCATGCGTAGGCCACCGAAGACGGACAGTCCTGATGGTGCAGACAGCTTCATCATTGAAAGAGCAGACGACCAGGCGTCAGTGGCGTCATCACGTGATTCAGAGAAAGACTTGAAAATTTACAGCAGAAGAAGCTCAAGTGATCACGAAAATCGAGATTTCGATACAGATTCAGGTCACCATAGTGACGTGAGTCGCAAGGAAGACGCTATCATCGACAGTCCGGACACGAGCTTTGATCAAGGGAAAGAGGACTTCAGATCTGAAAAACCCGAACCACTAGACGAGGGTTACTTCTCTATTTCACCGAATAGTTCTCGTCGAGGTACGCCAACCAGCAAAGGGGACGGCACCAAACAGGCCTTCATGGTCAGGTCAACGAAGTCGGCCCTCAGTATTAAACGCGAGACATCGAAATCTACAGGAGCCTCAGAAAGTACGGCCCGACGAGAGGTGAATGCTGTTGGAAGTTACTCTCGAGAAAGTAAACAGTGGGCCCCTAAAGGTAAGAGGGGCTCATCCAAGGAGCGTGACTTGGATATACCAGTAGAGGACAACCCGCCAGCTCTGGTTCGGACCCAGTCTCCTTGGCAAGACGACAGACCGTCTCATAGCAGACGACACCGGCGACTTCCGGCAACGCCAACCAATACGCCAGTACACAAACCACGTATCATGTCCCCGCCTTCTCAGTCGGGATCCCGGGTATCATCGAAAATACTATCCCAGAGTAAAATAGTGACACTGCCCAACAAATTGTCGTTCCCCTCGCTTAGGAACACAACGCGGGCGACAGACATTGAGATTCGGGGCGAAAAACGAACAGATACCTCTTCCAAATCCCCCGTGAGAGCACAGATCCAATATGGCCGAAATGTGTCAACTGTAGACTCTACTCACAGTAAAAAATACGACGAGCATTTTGTGATAAATACAGAATTATTGAAGAGAAAGAAACCTGGGCATCGAACGTGACCCTCAAGTATTCAGTTATATATTCAAACCTATGCATATTAGAATTGTATTTAACAACGAGGCAACAGATAACTTATACTGTTTTATTCTGACGTGGATTACGAGTTGGTTAATTTTATGTATACACATACACTTTGTATGTGTATAGTATATGCCGTCCATAGAAACATATCGATACTTGCAATAACGCGCGTCATAGATTAAGACGTGTAGTCCCTTGAAACTGGAAGAGCGTTGAGAAATGGCCGATGTTCGAGCGGTGGTGATGCCACAGAACTCGAAGGCATCGTCCATATAGCAAACAATCTATATGAGGAGAAAGATACCAAATGTATATCGGTGGTTGAAATGTATCGATAATGGTATATATATATATAAAGATCAAAGAAATGATTCGAATGCGTGCCGAAGGAAATTGGATTGGGAAGTGGAAAGCTTTCGATGAACAAATGTTCACGTGGACACGGGGGTCTCTGCGATCTGTACCAGCCGAGCGTACCATAATGGAAACGTGTCTGACGAATTAAGCAATCAATTACGCTTTGAAGATGTCCGAAGGAAAGGACAATTCAACAGCATTGGATTTAATTGCTGGGCTAGTTCCTTAATCATGCGACCGTGTTTAATTATTTTTCCTTCGGGTATTACTCCACGGGAGGCAAGACATGTATACGACAAGAGTGCGTGTGTCTGATTTAATTCCTAGTGCTATTATAACTCGCATGGACCAGATATGATATTAATACAACTTGTAATGAAAGGACAAGAACCGTATAAGCCTATTAACGGCTGAATTTTCCTAATTACGGGGGATTATTAAGAAGCTACATTTTCATATCTCTACCAAACATTTACTTATGAGTATTGTTTTAGTAAAAAGTAGCTGTTTATACACAAGGAAAATTGGTTTGAAACTATCCATATTGTAAGTATGTTAATGCGATGCCAAGGTCGAAATTTATGCGATTTCTTCACTTGTATGGGCGAATTCGCACACCCCTTGAACCAAGGCAGAATTAACACAACTGAAATTTTAATATATTGCAAAGTATAAAATATCATAATAAATTTGGTTGAAGATGTGTTTTGTTGAAATTTAAAAAAATGTTGTGCGAAGTCACACCTAAACTCTAAAATTTTTCTTGTGCATAAGCAACTATACATTTTACAATACTCAAAAGTTGATGTTTTGGTACAGATATAAAAATGTAGCTTCGTAATGTGAATTCTCCCTCCCCCCTACCTCCATCGTACGGAAATTCCATATACTTATTCCACACAGCCAGAAAAAGGATGATGGCCCTCGTCGCCTTTTTATGGTGATGATCCCTGGTCATCACCCTTTAAGGGTGATAAAAAAAGGATGATGGCCCAGGTCCTTACCCTTTTAGATTGATGCCATCACCCAAAGAATGCATTGGTTAAATCTTGCTCTTATTGCTTATTACCCCTTTAGGGTGACGCCATCACGTTAATAAGGTGATGGCTTAAAATTTGCACTTATTGCTGATTACCCCTTTAGGGTGATGGCCATCGGCCATCGCCCTTTAAAGAGAATGGTGGAATGAGGAGATGGCTCTAATTGATACCCTTTTTGGGGTGATGCTGTAATCACCATTTTATGGTGATTGCTATCACTTTCTTCTGGCTGTGCAACTTGTCCTTTCCACCCGTTCTTTCCGCATTAATTACAGATTCATGTCAATGCTCCTTCTGGAAGGTGGCATTGTCTCGTCACTTATTATCTATACTACAATTAGGGATTATGGTGTCCGATAAAAAGTAATGTTTGTTTACAACTTCCCAGCCACTCTCATGAAAACTGTCATGACGCTCAGTTTAGGACATCGTCCAATGTTGCATTCACGTATCTGGGCCTGAATGTTTTTTTTTCTAATTACAACACATATAAGTGAAGTGGGAAGAGGTGCCGACATACTGAAACGCACATCAAAACGCTCTATGTTCTTTGGCCTCGATGAAGTTTTACATTGCAGTTTTGCGCTCATATTTCGAGACACCATTCCTTATAGTGATCTGAATGAGAAGCACCATTCCTCACAGTGCTGATAGTGCTATACACCATTCCTTACGCATTAATTAATTAATTGAATTTAATTCAATGCGGAGCACCATTCCTTCCAGTACAGCGTTGATATTGAAATGCACCATTCCTTTCAGCGCTGATAGTACGATACACCATTACTCGCATTGCTGAATTTTGCGATGCATCATTCCTTACAGCGATGATAGTTAGATGCACCTTTACCCATAGCATTGATAAATGCGATGGAACCATTACGGCGCGAATACTCTTTGCAGTGGTAAAAACAGAGGTGATACTACTGTCCTCTGGTAGATGATCGTGGGCCATATGCCAGTCAGTTGTACGCTGTTTTGTCATAGCAGAGCTGATTGTGTCAATTCCTTAAATACCGCATACTCAAATAATTCAAACCATATACTGAAAATACCTTTTTACCATATGCCACAGTTTGATATTGACTAACATTTTATGTGATATTTAATTTTTTAAATTATTTTAATTGATTTCAGAAGTTGATTTCCGTCCATTTTTGTCATATATTATACATTGATTATATAGATAAAACACTTTCTTATATCCTATAAATCTTTACACTAACACTTTGCAGCATTTTGATGTGATATAGCAATTGTGGTCTTGCACAATTCAATGAAAATTGTGACGTGTCTAGTATTTGAAAAGAAAGAGTAACCCTCTTGACTGCATACCCTGAATCCAAGACAATTTCATGCACGTATCCAACCCCATTAAAATGGACCAAGGTAATTCCACATGCAACTCAATTAGGCAGATTTGCCAATACAGCAGTTTGTAATCAAGTTGGTTGATATCGAGTGGAAGAAGAACACCTGGAATTATTGGTCAGGTTTTAACACACTGATTTTATAGTCGGATCTCGCTGCAACATATCTTGCTCCCAGGAACTGATATTGTACCGATGTGAGAGGAATATCGCTGATAGGAAATATAGTCCTATAGGAAATCTAATCCTCCTTCCAGTGATACGATAGATAACCATTACTACACTCTTCATGTGTGTGCGTGCTATTGACGGCCAGGGCCACCTCCCGCTGACTCCGCGCCAAAAATAGCGTCTTCCTCTGGACGACCCGGGCCACCTGCGCGACCTGATGCCCCTTCGCTGCCCCTTCGTTGCCCCTTTAAAAGAGCCTCCCTTCCAGTACGCTCTCCCGGGGACCACTATACTACTTGCGTGTAATGAAAGCAAGTCTTAGCCAATTGGAAACATAGAAAGCGGACGACGATTCCTAGCAAACTGAATTTCCTCTCACACCGAGTATATTACATCCTCATCGAAGTACCCCTGTAAACGGATGTACTGTCCGTCCACCTAATTTTATTGTTAGGTCAGTCGAGGGGACATGGCTAAAGGTAACACAATCTCTGTTAACTCAAATATTACATCATGGATATTATATCTGGCACCGAAGCTATGTAAATCTCGTGTGAGCTCAACGAGACCCGGAAGTAATCTTTCGGCCAATCGGATGTCCAGTTGAACGAAACAAATTACGAATCTCGTCCCCTCGTAATTACTGAGAGAGGCACGTGGACTCGACATGGGAACCCGTATTCACACAAGGCATGTGCGATGCGAAGGCTTTGTTTCAGGAAGTGATTGATTTAATGTTGCAAATGGTGAGATACGAAGATGGGAAAAATTGACGTCGGCGACTAAAAAGCAATCATGTGACTCCACAGGAAAGCCTCCATCGGCACCTCGCATTCAGACTAGAATACGGAGTATCTCAGTCGCGATTTATTGTATCTGGTTGACAGTATGAAGTAACCAAACGATCCTTAGCACTAGTTTAAACGGAATTAGATACGCTAGCTCGGGAGCTGTTATGACAATTCAGCTCAAATAAGTAACTCATCTGATGTTAATGGATGAGCACCGAGGGCGTCTGATGGAGTAGACGCCTCAATATGAGGTAAACATGGTAAATGCAAGAATACCCAGAAAAACTATTATAGTGCCTTCTCGTCTGGGATCTTCGGACGACAGAATTATCAAACACCTGTCATTTAGCAGCCATCTTAAACGATTGCTGTTCAATGAGCGGAATTTAAGTTATCATGATTGGCCTATGAAGATCCCGAAGAATACTTTCATAAGCAGATCTCACGAGTTTTTCATAGCTAGGCTGTTAGATGGTTATTTTGTGTCCATACCATCTTAGTTTACTTACATTGACAGTTACAAATATTCAATATCAATTGTATGGCTGAACATGTGTAGCTGACTGGTATTTGTCCCACTCAATGACAAATACCATTGGCTGTTCCCTGTTTGGAATGTACAACTCAGCTAGTGTACAAGTGCGGCTTGAAGTGCGGGTGAGATACCAAGGCTACGTCCGATAATCCACCGTATTCTCGGATCTGAAGGTGAGGTGCCGAGGGATACTTTCTTGTAGAGGCATATATTTACTTTTTAGTCGCCAGACGTCGTCAATTTTTCCCACCTCTTGCATATCGCTCCAATTTATTACCTATTTATGGTAAGATTTTGCTGGTGGACTGTTAATCCCCGAGGGCCACCCTCTGTACATTTCATTCGACAAACATATATAGGTTTATTGTTTTGGTGGGAAATTTAAGCCGTAAGACGTCGGGCATTACAGGTCAGTTTTTCTGGGTTTTCTTGCATTTACCACGTTTGCTGCATGTTGAGGCGTTTACGCCATCAGACGTCCACGATGCTCATCCATTAACATCAGATGAGTTATGTGTTTGAGCTGATCTGTCATCACAGCTTCCGAGCTAGCGTATCTAATTCCGCTTAAACCTTTGCTAGGGGCCGTGTGAATACTTCATAGTCTCCACATGAACAGCTGCAATAAAGGCGCGGCTGAGATACTAAGGCTACGTCCGAGAATCCACCGTATTCCAGAAGATTTATCTGGGTCTGCTGATATCAGTGTCTGTTCGACATGTTCTTAAGATTTCTGGTTATGTGGTTACCTAGGATTAAATATAGATACGGACGGTCATATCTGGCAGACCATTGTTCTAAATTCCTCTCCTGGTTTGACCAAATTCCATGTATCCGAAACAAAAGTACACGGTAAATCACAAGTTAAGTGTTAGAACGCTAAATGTGAGGTTCAGTTGATTGTTTAGGTTATAAACAAAGATGTATTAAATACATGTGTTAAAAAGATAAATACATGTGTTAAAAACCTAAACACCAATATGTTTAAACCATAAACACGTTTTGGCTAAAGCGTGTTCTCAAAATGAACTTCACTTTTAGCGTTCTAACCCTAAACATGTGCATGATTTACATCGTAACAGTTGCAAACTTAATTAACACAGTATTACTGTTTCACTGTTAAGTTTTACCTTTAATATACCGATGGGATATATTATATTCCTCCTGATGTATTGATATATTACTATTTATCTTATTTAATTCTATTTCACCTCATAGTATTCTATAAAATAATAAGTTTATATAAATTTATTGTACCGTTATATTTTCGTATCTCTGTGATATAGACTATTGGGCAGCGGTAACTGCCGTCCAAGCCGTAGATCGCAAATGGTGCTAGGCGAATCATAATACCGTACAAATATTATCTGTCCTCAAAAATCCACAAAATATAAACAAGTTGTAAATAAACGTGCCCTGTGTGTCAATGTGTTGTGTTAATTTTATGTAAAACGTTTTCACGGAACTGTACGTTGGGTTCTCGAAATTCCAGGATCAGGTCCTGAATTTCAAGCTGGAATCCCTTAATATGATATCTCAATGTATGGGCTGGACAGCTTGGAATAGCAGTAATAATTATAACTTTTCCTATGACTATGTGCAGGCGCTCTCAAAAACCGATTAATTCACCTTCTCATCCACCAAACGCTATATAGACGATCTTCTCGCTGTGGATAATCGCTATATAAATGACACAGTGAAGGATCTATATCCCCCTTCACTGGATTTGAAGGAAACTATAGATAGTCCTACCGGCACATCTTATTTAGACCTATGTCTCTATAAAAATAAAGCGGGCCTTCTCTCTCGTTGACTTTATGACAAAAGAGATGATTACAATTTCGACATCGTAAACTATCTCTTTCTGGACAGTAATATTCCAGTGGGACCTGCATATGGCGTATACATATCTCGCCTAGTAGCATTTGTCAGATCCTGTGTCAAAAGTGACGATTTTAATCAACGTCACAAAACATTGTTGCAGAAATTTATAAAACAGGGCTATACATATCGCATGCTGATAGCAAAATACGAGCGTAGCGTGCAAGATCTATGGCGTTACGTTTCGTAACTTGTGTCTAATTCCGCTTAACCCGGGGCTACATGCATGTACTTGAAGATCTTCATGGTGCTCATATGAACCGTCACAATCAAAGCGTGACTGAGATACATCATTCTCTAGAATTTACAACGAATATCATATGGATTAAGAATACTGATCAGCGATACGGATTTGATATTTTTGGAACATCATGATTACAACACATATAAGGGAAGTGGGAAGAGGTGCCGACATACTGACAGAGCCACATGACTTCACAGTATAGTCTTCCGGTTAACCTATTCTAAAGCACATGCCAAGAATCTAACGATTCGTGATATGTCTTGTATCTCAGGTACGCTTTTATTGTACCTGTTCATTTGGCAACTTGGATGATATGATCACACGGACCCTAGCACCGGCATAAGGGGTATTGGATACAAATCTAGAGAGCTATGATGGAAATGCTCTGACCACTCGTATATTGGTAATTGGTGAGCTGCTTCGCTGTGACAATTCGTACATTTGGGAATTGATGAGCTGTATCGTCGTCAGATGAAAATGACGGCATTTAACACAAAAGACTAGTCTATAAGGCCCGATGTCGACCCAGCATCAACTTCCCACAAATGCCAACATATATCAAAGACCAGGTAAAAATTACAACACCTATAAGGGAAGTGGAAAGAGGTGCCGACATACTGACAGAGCCACATGACTTTACAGTATAGTTTTCCGGTTAACCTATTCTTGCCGGCATCATTGAAAACTGTAGACCGCTTCTCTCTTGCAGGAAACTAGCCTATGTTTATGTATTCTGTGATTGTCTTTTTGAGTTTGGTGCTAATACTGTTGTTTTTTTTTGGAATATGGAATAGGTCTTTGGATTATGGACGCGGATATTCTTTAATGGACGACGGCTGAATTATGAATGACAGACCCGACGTTTGTATTCGAAGGTCGGATTTTACAAGATGTACTAGATCAAGATCGCTATTTACTTAACGTTGTCGACGTCGAAGTGAAATTATATAGATCAGTTCATATTCATGTCAGCCGAAGACACCCTAGCCTATAAATTCACTACTGAGGACATTTACGCGAAAGTTAAAAAAAAAGAGTAAATGGGATTATTTTGAGTCATGCCAATCTTCGGTCGATGTTGTGATGCCAATGATTAGCTTGTCTCGCTTTGATATAAATAAGGCAAACCAAGATATGGCTCCACATTTTGCTAGAGTTAGTAGTCTCGGTGAAGATATGCTCACGTCTGGAATGGCTAAATGTCTAAAACAAACTACCGCGAAATATCCTTTCAACCAGAAGGAGGTGCTGATGCCAGTCACGCTGGAACTGGAACATTGTTTCAAGACACGCCTAAAGCCGTAAATCTAACCCTTTCAACTTTTCCTTTAAATTTGGACTGGTATTTTGATGTACATAGACGGGGAAAATAATCTGAATCCAAAATTGTCAAGGAAAACTTGGTCGTGTTTGGCTACACCGTACTGATTTTGTTTTCAAATTTGTTAAGCTGCATTGTCCATCAGCAGCGTATCTGGAGAAATATATTTACTTATCCTAATTACGGTTAGTTGTTCTATTGGAGCTTCTCTTATAATGTAAGGAATGATCTTCTTCTATACCCCATCTAAGTGCATGTCTGAATGGAGAACCCTGATGCCGCTCAAACACAAATCAAACAGTTCCGTCAAAGAGGTTCAAAGAAATGACAGGAGAGAAATATCTACATAGAAGTCGGTCAAATCGATAAGAAAAAATAAATAATTCAGAATACCGCTTTATCTCGAAAGAGATATAATCTTGTGTCGATTGCTTAGTACGCCAAATTACGGATCCAGAAATGTACTTTGAGGGAAGAGAAGGCAATCAAGCAGAGATACACCACGTTGTAAATGTGGTCATTATTTTTATTTTATACTCATTGCAAGCTTATGCTTTCTGTCATACGAAATGTTTTTCGATTATTGACGCGGAAATTCTTTTATGGACGAAATATTGGATGTCGGATCTGACGCTTGCTGTTCTAGCTGATAGATATATGTATACTCTACATGTACTTATATATCAGAACAAGCATGGCCATGCTCGAGAAGTAATTATAGCTGTTTGATGGGCTGTCTCGATAGAGAAGTAAATATAACTGTCCAATCTGCTTCCACATTAACAGGGTCATTGTGACGTATAACAAGAGGTTACTATAATCCTTATGCGCGATAAGCTTTTTGTGAGTTCAACATGTAAAGCAAAATCAGGTGGCATCAACATGTACCAGTAGCTTATCAGTGATGGAATAACTGTAGACTCCCGGCATATTAACCCTACCTGCCGCCTCCCCCCCCCCCCATCCCCTACCAAACTTTCTGCGCTATCTCCGGAACGACAATAAATGGAGAACTGAAACTCCGTGACTTTATCGTTTATCATATTGGGGTCATTTTGAGCCTATTTGCATGACCCCCGAGCAGAGGATCATGGGTAAATTCAAGATGGCGACCACGTGGGGTACTGATCAGCGATACGGATTTGATATTTTTGGAACATCATGATATCTTGCCGGCATCATTGAAAACTGTTGACCGCTTTTCTCTTGCAGGAAACAAGCCTATGTTTATGTATACTATGATTGTCTTTTTGAATTTGGTGCTAATACTGTTATATGGAATATGGAATAGGTCTTTGGATTATGGACGCGGATATTCTCTAATGGACGACGGCTGAATTATGGATGACGGACTAGACGCTTGTAACCAGAAAAGTGATTTTTTTTTTGATTATATTTCTTCAAAATTGCCGCTTTTCCGAGATGAAAAGCGGACAAAAACTATTTTATTTCACATCACATTAATATTTACTAATTTATCATACAGTTATTGCGGAGAAATTGCTTAAATAAAAAATTCGAAAAATCTGACCGAAAAATCGACCAAAAATGCCGTTTTTGAAAATGACGTCACTGTGACGTCATCGAAGCAGCCATCTTGATTTTTGGTAGAGCTGGACCCAAGGGTATGGTGTGGTAAGTTTCAGCCTCCTAGATCAAGGGGTAAGAAAAATAATTAGGCGGGGGGGGGGCGAAATAAGGGGGGCCATTTCGCCCCCCTCCCCCACCCCCCGCCCCCAGGATACGTCCCAAAAAGCCCAGGTCAAATAGGGTTAAAGATGGGCGAAAAATTTCCGAAATCACAGCATTGATTCGCCCTTGCCCTGTAATATAAACTTTTCCACACTAACCGTGCGCAAAATAACCATTGAGCACGCCTATGAAAACATTATTTCTTAATTTTTATATCTCTAACTGGCATTCAGGCTCCACCAAAACCTATGTGTATGGACAACCTTCCCATGCAGAAGAGTTTCAATTTCCTTGATGCGTCGTTGTAACAGAAATCTTGCGTGAATGTACAAATCATTGTGATTAGTCAACGAACTGTCGCCCGCAGATGCTGTTACATGAAAGGACACCATGCAGTGTCCAATCACAGTTGCTGTGTCTGGCACGTGGCTAAATTTTGACTTATTTATTTGGACACGAACATGCAAGCTCTCTGTGCGCGTGCGCCTTATCCCATAATTGCATCATAAGTTGCTAGGCCATAGAAAAATAATAAGCTTTGATTGTTCGTATAAGTAGGTCACGCGGTTAAAGATGCGTGACGTATATTCATGAATGTTGCTCGACATGTTCATGAATATTCAGCCAGATGCATAGTAGATGCGTGCCTAGCGAGGACCTACAATGGGTAAACGTGGTGGAGAATGAAGCGCTTGGTCGTCGTCGGGCCTCACAGATATTGGTTCTGAATAAGAACTTTCATTCTATCAATATTCGCTGGCTTGTGCCGTTTCGTCTATCTTAAGGGCCACATTGTTCCTCGTTTTTCATTAGAACACTTGATAGGGTTATTACGTCATCGCTCTCAATATGTGTATATAATACCGCTCAAGCCGGTGCTAGGGGCCGTGTGGGCATGTCATTCAACGTGTCCACATGAACATCTACAATAAAAGCATGGCTGGATTACAAATCTTCGCAGGGATCAGTTTTGGTTCCTGGGATGTTTTTAGAGCATTTCCACAAAGTGGATGCTCTTATGTTTTCATGAGAAACGGCTCCGCCGGATCCGCCACCGCCGCCGCCGCCGCCGCCGCGACTTTAAACGTGAATATCTCTGAAACCGTTAAATATTTTCGGGTCAGACTTGGTGTACTATCTCCTTAGGTCTGGGAAATTTGTCTGGTTGTATTTCGATACCCGCTGCTCACCACTTGGTGGCGTTGTAGTCAGAGCATAGGTAAACCTTTCTCTGACGATTTCGTCTGAACGGCTTGTCTGATTTCTTTTAAATTTTATTACAATGGTCTTGAAGGATAGTCAATGTGCTGAAAAGGTTTTGGTGTAACTGGCATAATTATAAAGGCAAGTTTTTTGCGTCTCAAAAAAAAAAAGTTTTTCGTGAAATGAAAATTCACCAATTCGCTTGGAGAAATATTTAAAAACTGTTCTATTCTAAGTTGCCAAGCATAAATATAGGATTGCCGACATGATAATTCCCTTTCAGTGCGAATCAACTTGCCATTTAAATGAAAAATCTCATTTATCTGACTTAAGGTCAAAACCTCCATAACCATTATCACGATTAAAGTTTTTTCCATTAAACTTTTATATGCCATCTCCCTAGGGCTTTAGATTTCACCCGCTTGTTTTTCGTGGCATTTGGTCATCACTAGATGGCGCTATAGACATGAATGCAGGTAAACATGTGTAACATCATATCTTCTGAACAACGTGTTTGATTTTCATGAAATTTGGGTATAATGATCTTGCAAGATGGGCAAAGAACTGACAAGATTTTGGTGGTGTTGGTGAATCATGGAGACGCATTTTTGCATCTCAAAGTAAGATTTTGTTTTCACAAAAATGAAAATTTGCTTCTTAATCAGGGAAAAGTAATTCTATTTTGCTGAACATGAATGTAACATTCCGAGTGTTATAATTCACATCCCTTGTAGGGTCAATTGGCCATTTTTTGAAATTTGAAATTCTCATGATTTGAGTCCAATATCCATACATTCCCCAGGCCACATCTGAGGAGTTTGCTTCATCATGTAGGTTCGCGATATTGTTCATCATTGGGTGGAACTATAGACAGTAAACTTATTGGTGTTTCAACTGTTCATGAAGTGTATTATTGTCAGACAGACAAAGGATTTTAAAGGACTGAAAGTTTTTTTTTTGATTGGTTGAAATTGAAGGCCCACCTCTCATACAGATTTTGCAGCCCATCAACTTAATGCTTGATTTATATCTCATTATACATTCTTTAAAAATGGATTGTAAGGACATTGGTGCTGTTAGTGCTGGCATGATCATGTGGCATAGGGTAAAGTCAGCTAAATATATCTAAATCAAGGCTACATCAACCCCTGCTTACACACACAACTAAAATGCAGTCAGAGAAAATATGCTGCCATGAGTGTCTGGTCAGTATGGAGAGAGGATTCAAGTGAGCTTGAAGTCCGGATTCAAGTGAGCTTGAAGTCCGACCATTTTTGTCAAATAGACATACTGTAACACTGATATTCTGCTTTACCTTTCAGGCCTTATATTATAGGACTGTATGTTGACCATTCAGGTAATAAGACCTGTAATTGTTGACTTATTGCATAATGCACTTTACATAAGTGGACTAGTAAACTTTGTGTCGACAAAGTAAACACTTCATTTCCAAAATCAGTGCTATTTCTCTCCCCATTACTGACATAGCCCTGGGCTTCCAGATTTCTGGGGATGCATTCTGGCCAATTTTCAATGAATAAAATCACAAATTATCACTCAGTTAATGCACAATTTTTTGTGTTATGTGGAGGTCCCCAGAATTTATTTGAAACTCGAGATGTGAAATTGCACATACCGTTGCATTTTGACAACATAGTTACAAATGTTGATAATTATTTTTTGAACTGAAAAAGTAGAAAGATTTTTGAAGTGGAACTTCTACATACCTGCTATATGGCACATCCCACCTGGGAAATTTTTACAAGTATATCTAATTGAAGTAATCCATTGGAACCACTGATGATTTTTCAATAATAGAGAAGAAAAGCAACTCCGAGTAGAGATGACAAATTTCATTCTGTATAGTTCGCTATTAGTTATAGCATCTTCAGCAGTGAACAAAGTTACAAACAGCTCCATACGCACAGTACATGTATATATACAAAGCATAATGTGATCTTAGCCAATACACATTTATGAATACGTAAGCCATTAAATTATGTCAGTCAGAAAATGCTGTCATTTTCAGAAATTGTTAAGCGATAACCTGACAGCGATCTGCAAATGTTGTGATTCAGGTGATACAATACACACTCTAATTGATGAAAACAATACATAATCTGGTTATCTGGCAAGAACTAAGTAAACTGTGCACAAATGAATAATGTATGGTGATAAAATTGGTATGTACCTACATTGAATACTTCTACATGAAATGAAGTTTGGATAAGATAAAATGCGTAAGAAATTTAACAAATGAATGATCCTTACTGTATGGTGTTAAATTAACTATTTTCGTCTGAATTTGCACAGGTTGAAAACAATAGCTGTTCAATTATAAAAATAGCAGGTGGTGTTCAATTTGACCTGCGATTTTTCTCTGAAGAAAAAACCTCAGCAGGTCATCAAAAGTTCTCTATTTCGGACCCTGGATGGATCAGAAGCCTAATTAATGAAATTGACTGACCTTCACCTGTTTTATCGAGGTGAAGTTTAGCACAAGCAATAACTTTTAAATGAGTGAAGATGAGCTCTCCAAATTCATCATACTTGTGCAATTGGTGACTGACTAGAAGCCTATCTCATTTGACTGAACCTATTTTCTCTAGGTTATATACTTTATATTATGATATAACATGAAATATAGCTAGGCATTCTAAATTGATACCACATATGCATCTGATGATGGACCTGAACTCTTTGAATATGACTGATGTTGACCTGTTTTCTCAAGGTCAAAAACTGTATGTTAAGTCACATGTTAACTGCCAACATACACTCCAAATCTAACATTGTCATCATTTTGTTGTGGCTGTGGTTGTCTTCAAGAACAATTTAGCAAATTTTGCACTTGTTCCAACAGCTTCATGCTTCAACAGTAACTTAAACCATGCTGTATCGGCTGAGTTGTTGAAACACCCTCCATTTCCTAGCTCTGACATACTGCATCACTGTCGAAATATGGGTACCATGATAGAGTGATAGATCACACAGCCAGTGAAGGTTCCTGATTTACATTGAATGTCCTTATTGCCTAAGTAATATTAGCAGCATTTCACTGACTTACAGTGAAAAATTATAGTGAAAGGTATTTATTTTTTGTTGTTTGGCATTTTTATTTGCTGGCATTGTTTCAGATAGAGTACAACAGCCTAATTCATACAATCAGAAATAAAAAAGGGGGTTAAAGTCTTTATGTTCAAACTTTCATAGGAAATATAAAAGTGGCGATTTGAAATTTTATTTTTATTCGATTTTTCAATGTCGGTGGGTGCATGAAATGTAAAATAAAGTTGGTGTTGCCTCACACTGGGTTTCGCCCATTGGTGAAGAAATCCCTTCTCCGAGGCACTTCTACCAGGGATGATTCGTGATTGCTCATCCTCCAGGGGTATGTGCCCCACCCTCTCTCATCCTAAAAAAAAATTGCCCCCCATAATAAGGGGTGTGCCCAAATTGGGCAGATCTAAAGCCCTGTGAGTACCAAATTATGTGTTACAAAATTATCTGGGGAAATGCTCTTTGCCCGTGTTTCACACGAGCTTTCATTAGAAATATGCATTCAGTATATTTGTCTGTGTGTTCATATGACTCCTGGTCAATATGCCGGTATATGTTTTCTTCCACCACCTAGTACGTTACGTTTAATGTGAACAAAAAACAACTGTGAACGTTAGATGGTATAAGTGCACCGTTTCTTTCACAGTTCCGGGCATTACTGTAGCGCGATTGATTCGGTGGTTCAAATATATAAATGTATGTTTGGTACACTTTTAAGTCGGTACCAGTGAACGTATATGTCATACGACAAAAATTACGCGGCCGGTCTTTAACAACTGCTTTGCCCAGTCTGGACTGTAAATCGCTTAATGCAATTCTAGTCTGACAATTTCGATAGGGAAATGGTCGTTTGGGATGAAATGAGGGGGAATAAATCAACTCGGAGTGTAAGATTGGAATGTTTCATGGTTCTTGGAGGTCCTAAGTGCAAACGAAGACTTACAGCTGTTTTAGTGGGGATCATATATTGTATTCACAGACCACTCAACGCGACACAATGGGCACATGGCCCCTACATACATATCTATATTTATGCAGTGTTATAAAAAATGACAACCATAACCTATTCGTCTTGATTTTTATACCTTGTCAGAATGACAATGAATTTTTAAATTTTCATAAGTTTGATTCCATTTTTAATACTGGTACCGGTACTACGTATGACACAAGTTTAGTTGCGCAGTAAATTATCCATGGACTTGCGATTGGTAACATGTTTTCTCGCGTGAACCGCAGAACTCTCACATGAAACGCCAGCTTAATATTAAAGAAAGCCTAAGTACCGGTAAGTCTACATAAATCTTACGTTTGTCAGTATAAGTTTATGGGAGTACGGTTTTACGTTTTCAAATGTATTTATAATTTGGATAATGGGGTCGAGATTTCACTTCCGCTTTGTTTCATGTCATATTTATGGCTGGTCACGTGGGTGACATACTTCATGGTATCCGTGCCGTTAATATGGTTTAGAGGGTAAAATACAAAGGTTCGCAGGCTACCATTTCCAGAGAAATATTAACTACCTCTGTTCAAATAAAAAGTGGTTGACATGGAGAAGTAGCAATGCATATGCAAATAACATGACTTTCACTTTCGAAACACGCAAACCTATGATTAAACACAACCTATAAAGGTGGTGGGAAAAGATGCCGCAGTACTGACGAGGAGACATATGACCTCACAGACGAATATTCTGACTGAATATCTAAAAATGATCCAGTGATGATTGGTATCTCCGCCACGGTTTTATTGTAGATGTTCATGCGGACATCTTGAAATACATGACCACACGACCCCTAGCACCGGGTTGAGCGGTATTAAATACAAATATCCAAGAGCAAGGATGTAATAGCCCTAAGTCATCTGCTGGAAAGTGGTTGTTCATACTCCATGTAAGAATCACGAGACAATGCATACAATAGTGAAGTCTCGAGACAAAAATATGTCTAGATTTGGGCCTTATCAGCTGTACAAAGCCCCAGACAATAGCTTCCTACAAGATGTATCTACCAAGCTGAAGAAATGTTTGACCGTTAGATAGAAGACACGGCCCAAACGGGGGCATATTAGTAGAATGCAATGTTTTAATCGGAACACAAGTCTGCGTGGCCCGACGCTGACCAAACGCTGAAACTGACAGGCACTGGCTACCCGTTGCCACAGATGATGCATGGGCCTATGTTCTGCCATTGTCTATGATACTCTTCCTATCCACTAACCCTATATGTTATAAAAGCTGTAACCGTCACAATTTTTGGATGCAAAATCTCCGACGACACAGTCCCTCAGGCCCAACCCCCTACATTCTAAACTTTCTATCGACCCTTCATTGCACTTGAAATATTGATGCATACATGATCATCATAAAGTTTGCTGAGATACTAAGGCTACGTCAGAGAATCCACCGTATCCTCTGGTCTGAATGTGAGGTGCCGAGGGAGGCTTTCCTGTAGTCATATGGTTGCTCTTTAGTCGCCAGACGTCGTCAATTTTTCCCACCTCTTTGCATATCGCTCCAATTCTCTTTCGCCGGCAATCCATTCTATGCAATGCTTTCTTCATTGTACCGAACGAAAGTACCCCCCCCCCCCCCCCCCTTTACGTATCAGCAAAATTCTGAGAGCATCTTATGTCCATGAAAGGATATTTCCATCATTTGGTGGAATGGACTGGACGTCTGTCCCTTACAACAAAAATGTGATTTAAATAGAAATATAGAAAAATAAAATGATGTAGTAATATATAAAGAATATAATAATGAAGGTAAAGTTATATTGTTACTCTGTATAGTTTATCCTGTAGTCCATACACTAGTATGGGAGATGATGGGGGTACCGTGGTCGAACTTTTATGCTCCGGGATAGTTACATGCTTCTGGACGGCCGATTCAAAATATCTGACTAGGAGGTTTGCTTGAAAAAGAAACGCCTCTTTGTTGCGAGATCAAGTTATGTGTCAGGAAAGTTCTCGCATGCATGAATATGAATAGTGGGACAGAACTGTTGGGTGACTTTGTATAACTGAAAGCTGTATGATACACAGATTACATCTATAGAACATTAACGAAAGACTTGATAACAAAGAGAGACATATCATGTTTAAAATGGCTTGCCTTATTTATGTGAAAATCATGAATTAGCATTCTTTATATATCGAGCTCCACCCCAGTAATAAAAATATAATTATATTTGTCAAAGGAGGGGAAATCAAAGGCATTTTACAATCTAAGCTGTTCAACTCGGCGATTTTTTTCACAGCTTTTCCTGCTGTCTATTGTTATTAGCCTATATCTCTAAGCATTTTCTTTTTTTATGATAATTGTTACTTTTTCTCTTCTTTTGAATTGATAATGTATTCAGCGACTGCAGCAATCAACAGTTTTCCATGACTAGTGACGTCATAACTAGATACTTTATAAGCTCATACTAATTTCGACGCTAAATGGCTGGATTTTTCTTAAAGCCGAGTGATTCATTTTCTCAAGGTACCGATAATGTAACCCTATATACTATATAAACAGACTACATTAAACATCAACAATTTCACCTCAGCTGATGTAACATTTTGTAATCTAGTCTGACATACTCTATAGAAATCCTTGGTGTGGATGTCAGATGTGTATGTTTTTGTAAGTGTCATTAATTGTTCCTCATTATCGGGACAAAATGTTTCCTTTCTCGTATAACTAGAGTTATTGCCAACAATGTGGAGATTCAGAGAATTCGGAAGACTCGAGTAAATTCTCAAAACGACTGGGTAAATATAATTCACTGGTCC
>JAVTVY010028169.1:0-10763 GCA_036873755.1 Hanleya hanleyi
ATACACAAATAAACGGTGTTTATGGATAGGATAATGATCTGAGGAGATAGTAAGTTGCTAAACTTGGATGCTTTCGCCGTATTTTTAGCGTAAATACCATCCCCCTCGTCAGGCGAGGGGGGCTGGATTTCTACTCGCTGTTTTACTATGACTTGGCGCTCCATCCATGAATTACGACCGTCAGATATCACATCAATTCATGGACGGTTTTCTCCATCTAATTCAGTACGTACGTTAGGGACCCCGTAAAGTATGGTACACGGTTTCGATATGAGGGCAATTCAAATTAATTATCAGTTTAGTGAATAACGTCCGAATGTGTTATCGCACCTGACAGATTCGAGACAAAAACCAACAAACCAATCTGTTTATTATCTGCACATATAATTTGTGTGATTTCTTCAAATTATGCGTCAATATACATAGTCGATTAGCAGCTGCAGCATATAGCCCAATTCGAAAAGGATTTTATCTCCCTTGTTTCACTGTGACACGTGTGTGTTGGTGCAGAGAACTTACAGTAAGTACCAAAGGCCTTCACAAATAATTATAGTAATTAAACGTTATATTTTTCTATAAAATTAACGTTCGAATTTACACGCATACAGGATCCATAGTTTCATCATAAACGGATTAGTTTTCAAACACATATTGTGGAATAGTTTATCGATATAGTATTCAATAATTGCGGGTGCCTTTGATAAAATTGAAACCGAGGCAAGTACTTCTCGGAAGCAGATAGTCACACCTCTAACCTTGTAGAGATTTTCAATGTGTACTTGTGTCTTATATGTTTGTATTGTATTGCTTTTAGCCCTCGGACATAAATATGCAAATAAATTATCCCCCCCTTAAAGAGCGGCAGATATTCAAGGGGAGATCAGACACTTTCGGGAAAGGGCTGTACCAATCCTTATGATTAGCCATGGCTGCTGTGGTAATTTTTAAGCGAGTTTTTTCTTAGGCCACATGTTTTTTGCTGAGGCATGCGAGACAAGTTTTTTTTTCTAATTTTGAGCACTGCCAAAAACCACAGCTGGAATATGAATGTTTAACTTGACGGAAATGGAGAATTGATGATTAATAATTATATGAGAATACGGTACATGAATAAAAATGGAATAGTTACTTGGCTTTGTAATATTCCAAATAGTGTTACATTACTTGTCGTGACTCATCGTGAGTTTCACTATCTGATGTATCGTCTAAAACGAAGTAAATTTGGAGTAAAAATATCTCAAAATTACCCCCAACCTCAGACTCTTTATGATGGCGGATTATCCACATGATCAGCATGTTCATATAGCCACTATTCATACAAGCCTTACATCGTGCAATAAAGACGAACAATACTACAGTGCTTTTTTTTATATATTACAGTGCTAGACATCACATTGTCAATATAATTTGATATAACATTATAATTTTATGTCTAGCACTGTGATATCGCATGTCTTTATTGCACCATGTAAGCGTCCTGTCTGTGTCTTGTGTGCTGTCCTCGGTATTTTTAAAATAGGATGGATGGAGTATGTCTGGTTCCATGCTGCTTCAAAGATTTGTTCTTCGCAATAGCAGGAACGCAACTTGGCTAGTTGGTGCTTAGTTAATAGTTCATCGCGATGAAGCTGAAATATTGTTGAAAATGACGTTAAATTATATTCACTACAATCCTTATCATGTCACAATGCTTATATCGACAATGTAAGCGTCTTTTTAACACTTATCAAGTTCTCTGACAAATTGAGCTGACCAATGACATGCCCCTTGGTCATGCAAATTGTCTGCAATCTTTCCTGTTGAAAGCGTACTGCGAATATAATTATTTTAATATGAAGAAATCATTTGAAAAATTTGTTTGCATCAGTAGGCCTAGATACATTACTGGGAGACAGTATAACAGATACCAAAATTGATACAAGGTCAAAGGTCAAGATCACTGACCTATAATCAGAAAAAAAACAATGCATTTTTTTTGTCAGTAACTATTAGGGGGGGGGGGATTTACCTCTAATTGAGAGTTACATCTAATCTACATGTATGTTGGATTACGAGGATTGAAATTGAATTACAATTGGGGTACTATAGAGTGCGGAAAAGTGAAAAAAGACATGAATATTTCCATGCTGATACATGCAAAAACATTGCTTTAATCAGGTGAACAATAACAGATAACGAAACAATCGCAATTGGTTAATCGTATACACACATTGTAACATTAACAACCGGATGAAGAAAAAGACATCTCCTTCTTTATAACTGTATTCTGTCTCCTGACCAGTTATACAATATATTGAACCGACAATAGTAACTTTTTCTCAGAAATGTATAAATCTGTTATTTCATAAAAGGAAGTCATAAAAATTGAAAAGTTCTGAACAGACTGTATGCATTCTTTGTTTGCTGTGTCCTGTACATTGTAAATCGAATGTGGATGAGTAACCTATCACTCTTGCAAGAGGAAATGGTACATACATGTACCAGGATATATTAACACATGATAATGAGCTACATGTATCTTATCGTCAGTTGCAGGAGGCTTAGGCCAAAATATAAAAGTTGTTTGTTTGGGATAACATAACATTGATACAGACCGTCCATGGGTCGGCAGGAAGATTTTTTTATTTATTTATTTTTTTCTTTTTCATTTGAAATTTTTGGTGACTATTGTTACATGAGAGTACATGTAGAGACGGACATGTGCCAAATACAGAATTTTATTCCATTTGTATTCATCTTTTGTAACAAACATGTAGTTTACTCGTTTACACATATAATTTCAATATAACATTTTCAGAAAAAAAAAAAAAAAAAATCTTTCTTGAATGACAAAAAAAAAGTTTTACGTACTGGTGGGTGGAGAGAGAGAGAGAGAGAATTAAGGTTCAACGTCGCGTTCCAGCAATATTTCATCTATATATAGCACCTTTCTCGTGGGTAGGTGGCATTACCCCAAACAAGTCTTATTTCGATGATGGGCTTATTAGAAATGTCCAATGTTTATTTTCAGGCTTGGTAGCCAGGTGTGGTAAAACTTAACATACTCAAGTTTAAATTTATTCTTTTATATTTATATAAAGTAGTGGAAAGCAGCTAGCTTCAAGTTCTAGCATATAAACTGTATTCATCGAATTAGTAAAATGTACATATTTTGACAATTTCATAAATACTGGTGCGAAACATTTTGATGTAGTTGTTAGCAAGAAAATACTAGAAAGTGGAAGCAGATGAATACCTCCAGGAAGTCACAAAATACACCAAGGGACTGTTTAAACACATGTTTTAAGCAGAACTGAAAAAAAAATTGAGGGAAGTGCTAAGAACATGTAGGCTACATGTACACGTTTCCAGTCAATAGTTAGGTGTTGTAAGGCAGAAGAGAGAGAGAGAGAGACAGAGAGAATCAAGGTTTAACGACGCGTTCAGAGGGAGTTGTAAGGAAGCTGATGTACCTGTGCGATGTACTTGTAATCCAACAGTAGTTGAACATCAAATGACACGAGAATTCAATATTACATGTAAGCTTACATGCTGTATTTGTTGTAGAAGATGTCATTCACTGGTATATTATTGTCATATTAGCACTCAAAAGTAATAATTGGAGAAGTCAGAATTGGTAGTTTGAAATGTAAGTGAAAATGAATATTGAACAGATATTTCAATTTTAATGTAATTCATGTTTTGTTATTGTTTTGCAAGTTGATGGTGAAATTCCCGCCAAAGAACTGTGCTCCACTGAAAAGACCACACTGGGGGGGACAATCAGATGGCTGAACCTGATTAGTTGATGATGCAGGATGAGGGATGCTGCTCTGTAATGGTACAGGATGAGGGATGCTGGTCTGTGATGGTGCAAAATGAGGCAGGCTCGTCTCGGATGGTTGAGGTTGAGGCATGCTGGTCTGTGTCTGTGATTCCATGGCAGCAGTGTGCAGCATATTTGAATAGGACTGGCACTGAGCATTGGACGGACCGCTGATGTATGATTGCAGACTTGCCTCATTCCGATGACCAGTGATGGCCATAATTCCGCGAGTGGGTACGCCTCGGTCCGAAAGAATAGTTGCTGTTGTTGCTTTCAAACAATGGTTGGTGTAGGGCACGGATAAATTAGCCAAGCTGGCGATCTCCTTCATCATGTTTTCCAGTCTGTTGTGACCAAGAGGTTTTCGCGTGTACCAAATGCTATCATCTGCATGAAAGATGTCAGTAGTAGTGTCTACTGATTACAGCGCACATTTTGACGAGTGCGCAGGTGTTTCTGCGCAGATTTGTGGCGGAAGTGTGGCGGGGGTTCCCAGTGGGGGATTCCCCAGTGGGGGTTTCCCATGACGATCACGTGATCAAGGCATGTCTAGACTTGTTCTGGGTTGTACAGTTCTGCCATGCGGAGGATGGGTACTAGTATTTCTGGGGTGATTAAAATGGCGGCCAATGTGGGTGGTGGTGGTGGTGGGACCAAAATGGCGGCCAGTGTGGGTGGTGGTGGTGGTGGCACCAAAATGGCGGCCAGTGTGGATGGTGGTGGTGGTGGGACCAAAATGGCGGCCTTGTGGGTGGTGGTGGTGGTGGGACCAAAATGGCGGCCTTGTGGGTGGTGGTGGTGGTGGGACCAAAATGGCGGCCAGTGTGGGTGGTGGTGGTGGTGGGACCAAAATGGCGGCCTTGTGGGTGGTGGTGGTGGTGGGACCAAAATGGCGGCCTTGTGGGTGGTGGTGGTAGGACCAAAATGGCGGCGTGTGGGTGGTAGGGTACAAGATGGCGGCGTGTGGGTGGTGGGGTACAAGATGGCGGTGTGTGGGTGGTGGGGTACAAGATGGCGGCGTGTGGGTGGTGGGGTACAAGATGGGTATCATTGACCAGTATCACTCAGTACCACCAATCAACACCTTACACGTATTTAATATAGATTATTTTTTAATAATATCTATGCTAGTATCTCCCCCCTCCCGCCCTCCCCTTCTTCGTTTTGCTATGTCACAAAAAGTGCTCGAATTACTTATTTCTAAATTATTTCATGACGAATCCAACTAAGGTTAGCAAGTATACATATTTTACGATATAGTCAATAACTGTGAGCACATAACACGTTCTGGTTGATGAGATCTGAATTTTTGAAGTTTGGCAATTTTCTGACTTCGAGCTTCGAATACCTGCCGCCATATTTGTTGGAAGCCGGTGCTCGTTTGTCATGATGGAAAATCATTAATTAATCATATTTTGAGATATATTTCTCAAGACAACCTTGTATTCATTGAAAATATAATTGTTCAGGCTTACATTGCTAACTCGTTTGCTGCCTTTGAGGTAATATTTGTTTCGGCAGTTGTTTCCGCCCATGCGATGAGAAAATATGCCTGAAAAAAAATGTCTAGTTTTGTGTCCGCTCCACAGATATTTTACATTTTCAGAAAAAAAAATAAAAATTTCTTGCTTGAATGACAAAAAAAAAGTTTTACGTACTGGTGGGTGGAGAGAGAGAGAGAGAGAGAGAATTAAGGTTCAACGTCGCGTTCCAGCAATATTTCATCTATATATAGCACCTTTCTCGTGGGTAGGTAGCATTACCCCAAACAAGTCCTATTTCGATGATGGGCTTATTAGAAATGTCCAATGTTTATTTTCAGGCTTGGTAGCCAGGTGTGGTAAAACTTAACATACTCAAGTTTAAATTTATTCTTTTATATTTATATAAAGTAGTGGAAAGCAGCTAGCTTCAAGTTCTAGCATATAAACTGTATTCATCGAATTAGTAAAATGTACATATTTTGACAATTTCATAAATACTGGTGCGAAACATTTTGATGTAGTTGTTAGCAAGAAAATACTAGAAAGTGGAAGCAGATGAATACCTCCAGGAAGTCACAAAATACACCAAGGGACTGTTTAAACACATGTTTTAAGCAGAACTGAAAAATTTTTTGAGGGAAGTGCTAAGAACATGTAGGCTACAATCATTAATTAATCATATTTTGAGATATATTTCTCAAGACAACCTTGTATTCATTGAAAATATAATTGTTCAGGCTTACATTGCTAACTCGTTTGCTGCCTTTGAGGTAATATTTGTTTGGGCAGTTGTTTCCGCCCATGCGATGAGAAAATATGCCTGAAAAAAAATGTCTAGTTTTGTGTCCGCTCCACAGATATTTTACACCAAATAGCTCAACCCATGGACACCAATATACATATATTGCGGCCAGTCTATGATACAGTGCCACCCCAGTGTCGAGTATTTATTGTCCGGTTTGCACCAGCAAAGAAAAATCACGAACGTTCATCGAACGTCATCGGTGGGACCTTCATGCGGTCTTCCGCGGTATATGAATCACTTACATTTGAATGCATGAATTAGTTTGATATAATTTTGTTGGGTATGAATGATTTAAAAGAGTGGAAATATTCCGTACAGGTCTGTTTTATGTAACAAACGCTAAGAAAAATGGCTGCCCAAGGTCAATTTCCCCGGCTTCCCCGGATAATAGCGCCATCCAAACCGCAGCCCCATCTACACGCTTTGATGCAAGGGAGACAACTCAGACTAGGCCAATTTCTCTGGTAGGCAAAGGTAATCTTCCCTGATTCGCACATTTCTATCTTTTTTGCGTGTATAGGGTGGTGGACATTTTTTATGGATTTTACTATGAGCTATGAGGTTGTAGAATACGATGGGAAAAGCTATGAAATGTTTTTTTAAGTACCGGGTAGGCTTGTATATAGATGCATATAGACCCATAGACACTCATATACTGGGATATTAGCCCAATGTATGTATAAATCCATACGGGGTGGACATGTTGGAGTCTAGGTGGAGCACTAGCGGCCCGATTGGGTAGAGTGAGGTGTCATGTTGTAGCTCTCGAGGAAATAAATAAATAAATAAAAAAAAAATAAAATAAAATAAAAAATCGGCGAGTAGTAGACAAAGGGAAAATTGGGAAGTACTGACCATGCCCCAGAATACTTCAAGGTGATATGCATAGGCCTATGTAAGATGTAATTTACTTCACGCATGCGCAGACGTAATGCGGAGCTCTCGTCCAATCAGAAGCGAGTATTTCAAATCCGTCACAGAGCTCTCAGCCAATCAGAAGCGAGTATTTTGACCCGGTGCATTATGGGATATATCCAAGATGGCGGCACGTATGTTCAAGATGGCGGCACATCCGGTGTCGAAAACTGGCCATTTCGTCGGATGTGTCGAAAACTGGGCCCTGTATGGGTTCCGCCAGCGCCTTGACGCCATGATATAGACCGGAGAGAGAAAACAACAACAACAAGGATGACACATGAGGGAACAACAACAACAACAAGTTTTTTTTTCATATAGTTTATTTTCCCCTCCATCATAACATACCCACGCTGGGGGAGCCGCGTTGGGTATGTTTACAATTCAAGAAAGACTCTTGTCCAATCAGAGACCGCCATTTGCATCTGTCCTATTCGTTCCTGTCCGTTAGATGTATTCTTGTCCAATCAGAAGTCGCCATTTCAGAGAGTTCCTTCTTCGGTCATGTTCATTCTGAACCGTTTATTCTAATCATCGTCGGACAGGCCTGGATATTCTTCGGGCAGCATGTCCTGAAACAGTTGTTTGCGCATTCTGATCGCATTTTCCAGGGCCTCGGTGGGTGGTAGCCCCATAGCCTCTTCCAAGTGACGCTTGGTCTTCATGATGGACCTGTGCGTGGGGTCGCCTTTCATTTCAAGCGGTAGTAAGGTATACTGTTCATAGATCGCCATGGCTGTTTTCCTGATGCGGGGCGCATTTGGGTGTACGTCTGTTGTAAATTATCCTCTCCGGCGTCCTCGATCGCTTCAGCGTGAGTATTGATAGCTGCTGTCACAATACAATCCCAGAAGGTAGGTTCTGCCTCACTTTCCTGGGATGTAGGCTGACTATCTGAGGACAAGCTCTCCATATCAGTAGATAGACTGTCAGCAATCTTGGATTCGGTATCAGTCGATGCACTCTCATCAATCTCTGTATCAGTATCTGCCTCAACGGGCTCCTCGGCGTCTTCAGTCCCATGTATATTTTTCTGGTGTCGCATCATATCGTAATGTCTGGTGAACGTGCGTTCACACTCAGAACAAGTATAAGCCATGTTGACGGTTGAACGTCGACTGTGCGTGTTTTGAGAATACGCTCACTTTTATAGACAGTAACGCCCGCCCACGTCCAGCTTAACGCTTCAACGCCCTGGTGAATTAGCTCAGAAGCTCTGATTTCATGGAATTGACATCAATTCATCGAAATGCAGTGACGCCCGTCAACGCCCGTCGTTACGCCTTCACGCTCGTCTAAACGCTTTAACACACTTTCTTAACGCTTTAACGACGTTTAATGATGCGTTCGAACAAATGCTTCTTTTGTGCTATTGCTCTGACATACGCCGCTTTCCAGTTCATGCCTGAGGTTTTCAACATCGACGCTGTTCATTCAATTTCCATATGGACTGGGTCCTTATCCAACAATTTCATATGGGTCAGTAAGTCGACATACTGCTGACGTAAAGCCCGTCGTAGTCTGGGTGCCAATCTGTTATGGGCTAAAATTGCAGCTTCCTCTTTCGAATACCCTTTGCGTTGAAACTTGTTTCCTGTGGCCTCCAAAGTCTCGCCCATCTCGGCGTCTATACTTTCTTTGAACAAATCCTTCCATAGCCTCGAGTTCACATTATGTTCTTCAACCTCGGGTTGGGCCTTCACGGTTGGGTGATATTCCGGGACTGATGGTATGAAGCGGACCCGCTGTATGGGGGTGGGCTGCTGCTGCTGCTCTGCCAGGAGTGGACTCGGTGGATGGTGTAGGGGCTGCGGTGATTCCTCGCCGGGTAACAGGTGGGTCGTCAGCCGACGATCTTCGGGGGTATGGGCTTTTAAATCTACGAACAGATAGCCGTACGGACGAATTGTCGCTTCTTGAAACGCCCGCATAAAATGGTCAATGTTCTGAGGATAAATTCGACTACCAAACACACGGATTTGTGCTCTGTCAATGGGATTGGAGAACAACACAAAGTATTGGCAGTTCAAGGCAATATCTCTGGACGCCTTCCCTTGAGGAAAGAGATTCTGAGTCAAATAGATGACGGACAGATTTCGATGATGGGACCCTTTGGTGAATAGGTCGGCGATTTTCGAATTGCCCTTGGCCGCACTCATCAGATCATCGAGCACTACCACGTTGGTCTGCTCGGAATCGAAGTAATAGGGTTCGTCTATGTCGTGAGGAATTCCTGGGACAAAGCTCACATTCTGTAACCTTGTAGTTTCGTAGACGGGCTGCCATTGGCTATAACATCAAACAACACGTGTCGGAGCTGGGGTTGCCACACCTCCCTCTAAGAACTTCATCACCCAGGATGTCTTTCCACACCCTGTAGGGCCGCTCACCGTCATCGTATAGGGATGCTCTACTGCCCTTGTTGGACCTATAGCGGGACTCGGCTGTGTCTCTTGGTTGTGTTTGCGTTGAATGTGCCTGAGCATACTATCGCGACGAGAGAATGTTCTCTCACAGAACGTACACGTACACGACATGTTCATCAGTCGACCAATACATATGGACTGATGATGGACACATGTTCATTCCTATATTTAAAGACTCTACCACCACCACCACACACACACACACACGCCACCACCGACTCCACCAACACCACCGCCGTACACCACCACCAACGCCACCAACGCCACCATCAACGCCACCAACGCCACCACCAACGCCACCACCCACGCCACCAACGCCACCAACGCCACCACCAACGCCACCAACGCCACCACCAACGCCACCAACGCCACCACCTGCGACACACCTACGGGCTATAGGGTACAGGGTGCACCGCGTAAGTGTGTGTCGCAGGTGGTGGCGTTGGTGGCGTTGGTGGTGGCGTTGGTGGCGTTGGTGGTGGCGTTGGTGGCGTGGGTGGTGGCGTTGGTGGCGTTGGTGGTGGCGTTGGTGGCGTTGATGGTGGCGTTGGTGGCGTTGGTGGTGGTGTACGGCGGTGGTGTTGGTGGAGTCGGTGGTGGTGTGTGTGTGTGTGTGTGTGGTGGTGGTGGTAGAGTCTTTAAATATAGGAATGAACATGTGTCCATCATCAGTACATATGTATTGGTCGACTGATGAACATGTCGTGTACGTGTACGTTCTGTGAGAGAACATTCTCTCGTCGCGATAGTATGCTCAGTCCCGCTATAGGTCCAACAAGAGCAGTAGAGCATCCCTATACGATGACGGTGAGCGGCCCTACAGGGTGTGGAAAGACATCCTGGGTGATGAAGTTCTTAGAGGGAGGTGTGGCAACCCCAGCTCCGACACGTGTTGTTTGGTGTTATAGCCAATGGCAGCCCGCCTACGAAACTACAAGGTTACAGAATGTGACCTTCGTCCCAGGGATTCCTCACGACATAAACGAACCGTATTACTTTGACCCCGAGCAGACCAACGTGGAGGTGCTAGATGATCTGATGAGTGCGGCAAAGGACAATTCACACGTCACCGACTTGTTTACTAAAGGATTCCATCATCGGAATCTGTCCGTCATCTATTTGACCCAGAATCTCTTTCCTCAAGGGAAGGCGTCCAGAGATATTGCCTTGAACTGCCAATACTTTGTGTTGTTCTCCAATCCCATTGACAGAGCACAAATCCGTGTTTGGTAGTCGAATTTATCCTCAGAACATCCACCATTTCATGCAGGCGTTTCAAGGGGCGACAAGTCGTCCGTACGGCTACCTGTTCGTAGATTTAAAAGCCC
>JAVTVY010028170.1:0-11628 GCA_036873755.1 Hanleya hanleyi
TTGTCTTGGGGACCCTGCGCACTGTGGATCTGAAACATCCATTATCCCATGTATAGAAGTAAAAACGTTTCAGATGCATGGGGGGAAACAACTGTTTCTTAGTTTTTCAAACGGTACTTTATTTGTATTTTTGTATGAGTGATCTAATATACGTTACTGTGATTGTTGCTGTGACACAATACACATACTGATGTCCACTGTGCCATGAGCATTTTACCGGCATCAGACCACCAAGAGATTTACACGTTCGGCAGTATTTACAAAACCGTACCAGGCTGATTCCCTAATTAAATCATCTTTAGACAGGAGGTAGTTTATTTCAAGCGAAACAAGTTGGTAAACTTCTTGACAGGTATTGACCGTCAAAATTTTAAGCTGAAATATCAAAATGGTGTATGTTTACGAAATTTACTATTTTAACAGTTAAATTTTAGTCCGGTCTGACAGTTGCAAATGACAGATTCAGGCGAATGAAATTTATCATAATATACTATGGTGGTCGCTGGGTCGAATCCCGCATGAGACTTGACCAATTTTCAGTAATATAACTAGTGCTATACTAAGATATAGTGTAACCCCACAATAACAGAACGGAAATACTTTTTAACGATCACTTTCAAAATGACAAAAAAATCGATCGAAGGCACAAGGTCGAAAATTATGGGTAAAAAAAAAATGGAAAATTTCTCAGGAAACCCAGAACCATGCAGGATATAAATATTGCGAGACAAAATTTAAAGCCTGGCGCACACGAGAGATATCAGCTGAGCTAGCGCCTCAATTGCCTGTCAGCTCAGGGGCTAGCTCTCGTGTGGTTTCAGTGTACACGGTGAGCAAAAGTTTCACGAAATTGATGTCAGTTCCCGCATAACGTCTTCTTCAAGTTCATTTTGAAGAGTCGAGCGTATGAATCGAGTGAAAATAACATACGATTCATTGGCCGGTCCAGTAAAACTGCTGAGCTGTTGGCTTGCGTTCGCCGCACACGCTGGGAATTTGGCCTCGCGAGGCGAATTTCCCCGGCCTCGCGAGTTCAAAAACTCACCAAAAACTGCCCGCACATGAGAGCTAGCCCCTGAGCTGACAGGCAATTGAGGCCGTCAGCTCAGCTGATAGCTCTCGTGTGCGCCGGGCTTAATTTAGTTACAAATTTGTTGGAATTCATTAACTGCGTTTCAGATATGAAACAATAAACGTGAGGTAAACTTTGTACTGGAGTAAAAATAAGTACCTGGAACGAAATCGGACAGGGTTTGCTCACCATAAGATAAATTTATTTAGATGCAAAAACATAACTGTTACTCAAATTTTAAACCGAATCTTAAATTGCAATGAAATAAACACGAGTCACGTTGATGTAATAGATTTTATTTTCATATTTTGCCATTTCAACACAATATTGCGAATACGAATAAGAGAATGTTACAGATAATTTTTACATATACATGTACTAACTAGCGAATTGAGACAGTCGTAATTTCGATATACCAAGTCGATCTTAAGAGATTCTATGTCGTGATTATGAGATAATTTGAGATTACCAGATACCAAGTCGTAATTACGAGATACCAAGCCGTGTCGAGATACGAAGTCGTTTATATTAAAAGATACTATATGTAATAATTGTATTAATGAGATACTACATCATAGTTATGCGATACTAAGTCAATCCATCCAACTATGTGTTTATTGTGTAGGTCTACGTGAAGAATTACATGAATCAGTAATTCGGAAACCAGGAAAAATCAACACAGCGGCCATCTTGTTTTATGTTTTTCGATCTTGTGGTGACGACGAAATAAGTGAACACCTCCCTTAATCCCGATTCCAATATATCCTGTCCGCCTCCACCCTAGAGATAAGCGAGCTACTAGCTGTGTCAGTAGACCATTCATCGGTCACAAAAGTCACAACTTGTACAAATAACATTTATAGATTTGCTCTCACAACACTTCAAACATCTGATCAACAACTGAAGTCCTCATATGTAGGCCTAACCCCAGTTCAGTGTTTTGCAGATCATGCAACTAGCCATTGAATCTCAGCAGTAGGAGGTATTCCATGTAGGTTCAGCCTTTCTTCTTCACACATGACTATATGGACACAGTGGTCGTATGTGTGACGTTTCAGTGTGAGACTCTTCCAGCTCATTCGTGTTTCCTTTCCTAGCAGTAATATACATTGAGTGAGTAGGATTTAACGTCGTTTCAACATTTTTTCAGTCATATCACGATGGTACCTACTTATACCAGAACACGATAGTGTCCACAGTTCCTATTATCCTGGACACTGATCAGCCCAGCCAGTACAGTACCGGTCACCCATCCAAGTATTGACCGAGCTCAATGTTGCTTAACTTAGGTGATCTGATGAGAACCGGTGTGCCCAACGTGATATGCCATTACTGTATGCCTTCTTCTTTGTAATATTAGAATTCGTTTCCTGGTAGTTTTACATGGACATGAGGATTTGCATGGCTATGTGTTTTTTTCATGTAGTATAATAGGTATCCTTTCTGGGTAGTTTTATATAGACACATCCAGCATTTGTATGGTTTATCACCAATGTGATTTCTTTCATGTACCCATAGGTTTCCTTTCCTTTCCTTTCTATGCAGAGATGTATGGACACAATGTTCAATTGTATGGTTTCTCACCAGGATGAGTTCTTTCATGTCGCTTCAGTTGTTGTTTCCTGCCACTGCTATATGGACACATGGAACACTTGTATGGTTTCTCACCAGTGTGATTTCTTTCATGTGGCTTTAACTCTCCTTTCCATGCAGTGCTATATGGACACAATGAACACTTGTATGGTTTCTCAACATTGTGTATTCTTTCATGCCTTCTCAAGTTTCCTTTCTGAGCAGCGCTATATGGACACAATGGACACTTGTATGGTTTCTCACAAGCGTGCATTCTTTCATGCACCCTCAGGTTTGTTAACCGAGCAGCGCCATATGGGCACAATGAACACTTGTATGGTTTCTCGCCAGTATGCACTCTTTCATGCTCCCTCAGGCTTCGTTTCCCAACAGCGCTATATGGACACAATGAACACTTGTATGGTTTCTCACCAGTGTGATTTCTTTCATGTGGCTTTAACTCTCCTTTCCATGCAGTGCTATATGGACACAATGAACACTTGTATGGTTTCTCAACATTGTGTATTCTTTCATGCCTTCTCAAGTTTCCTTTCTGAGCAGCGCTATATGGACACAATGGACACTTGTATGGTTTCTCACAAGCGTGCATTCTTTCATGCACCCTCAGGTTTGTTAACCGAGCAGCGCCATATGGACACAATGAACACTTGTATGGTTTCTCACCATTGTGTATTCTTCATGCCTTCTCATGTTTCCTTTCTGAGTAGCGCTATATGGACACAGTGAACACTTGTATGGTTTCTCGCCAGTATGAACTCGTTCATGCTTGCTCAGGCTTCGTTTCCCAACAGCGCTATATGGACACAATGAACACGTGAACGGTTTTTCACCAGCGTGCATTCTTTAATGCACCCTCACGTTTCCTTTCCGAGCAGCGCTATATGGACAGAAAGAGCACTTGTATGGTTTCTCACCAGTATGCGTTCTTTCATGTATATGCATATGTCCTTTGGCAGCAGTGATATATGGGGACGATGAGCATTTGTATGGTCGTTCACAAGTGATAGGTGTTTTGTGAGTTCTTTTATGCTCGGTCAGATCTCCGTCACAGACAGCACAATATGAACTGTGTGGGCATCTATTCGACTTGTCAACAATCTGCTGTGTTGTGGACGAACTAGATGTATATGTATGTTCTCCCAACTGTAAGACACCAGTTCCGTTATTGGAGCTAGTCTCACTTCGGGGCCATGGAACAGCTTTGTACAAGGTCACAGGAACAGGTCTTTCTGGCAACTTCTTTTTCTTCGCATCTCGGATTTGATCCATGACCAGAAAATCTGGTTTTGTGTCCTAAAAATATGAAGATACAGCAATATTGTAAGCTTAACATAATGGATTAAGATTACTGATCAATCATCTGCGATACGGATTTGATCTTTTTGGAACATCATGATGTCTTGCTGGCATCATTGAAAACTGTTGATCGCTTCTCTCTTGCAGGAAACTAGCCCAGTTTTATGTATACTGGGATTTAGTCTTTTTAAAACTCTGTTAGTTGACAGTTCGTTTCTCATGACCCACCCGCATGCATTTTATGGCCAAATAATTACGCATCGGTTTTAATTATTGGTGTCTGTGGAACAATACAGCATCGTACAGTCGTTTTCCGTGCACAGCGACCCTTTTCCATGCACAACGTTCTCTAACGGCTCTCCAGGAGGGCTATCCCAAAACAAACCAATCAGAAATCTCGGATAAACGGGAATTCTCTCACGACGTCATCAGTTAGTGGATCGCATGGGTGAACTGCATAGTTTCAAACAAATAATGAGATTGAATATCCCGAATCACAACAATCATTCCCCGTATTATGTACTGGAAGATATGTTTTGTAAGGAGTTGCAATTATATTAGTTGGCCGTATTCAGACTAGACGGATTAATAGTTTAAGCAAATATATTTGTTGTCGGAAATGGGACTCCAGCTCCCTCGCGTGTCTATGAATCGAAACCGAAACTTCACCAGCTCACGCTTTCTCCCGCAAAATCTGAATTTGACAGCAGTCAAACAGCATGGTTTTTTTGAACGGTGCGGTAATTTCCTGGTCAGTTCTACCTGTCATACACAACGTTTCAGTTCGCTGAAGTAACAAAGGTGCGGACTGTCGTAAACCGTTTGTTGGACAAGGCGAAACAGCAGAACCCACGTGAGCTTGACATCGTCGAGGTGGTTGTCCAAGTTAAAGAGGGCGGCGGTGAGACTTCAGGTATGAAAGCATACGGAAATGGTATCATACCTCGATGTCCTTCAGCTTCTTGGACCTGGACTCGGCGAACAACATCACTATTGTGAATTAAAAAAACGACCTCTCCCGACATAAAAAGTTAGAGTAGGTGATCGGAATATCAATGTTTCAGGCGCACAGATTTGAAAAGTACTGATTTTTTGCTTTCATATTAATTACTAATTAATAATTATAGCATTTAGCATTTGTGTTTTGAAATTCAAGGTCACGAGAAACGAACTGTCAACTAATAGAGGCCTTAATTTGGTGCTAATACTATTATATGGATTATGTCTTCGGATTATGGACGCAGAAATTCTTTAATGGACGACGGCTGAATATTGAATGACGGACTAGACGACTGTATCATTGAACGATTCTGTCTTGCCGATTTCATTCACTTCTCGTTTCTCTCCTTTCCCTAAGCTCGGCAAGGATATATATTCCCAGTAAACCTCGCCGTTTTGCAAGAGCACCGAACGGCTAAGATACTTACATGTAAATAGTGAACTTCTATAGCTTTTGAGAGTTCAAAACAGACGGCATATAATTCTCTGAATTGACAGACAAAGGTGCAAATTTATATCATCAACATGCTATATTTCTTGAACACACAAACTGCTAATAATTATACCCGAAATCAACTGAGCTATGGTTATTGTATCAGCAATAATATCCTGTCGTGGCTGTTTGCTGTATCATTTGTGTAGTAATATAGGCCTACGTTCGCCCGGTTTACGGACTCGCACCACCACTCTATAAGTTTTGTTATTTCAACCTCTGTTCTTCTATGTTCTACGAAACGCTCTAAGTTTAACAATTGACTCATCCTGTATAACTAGCAAGAAAGTTTATGTGAGTTTGTGCATAATGTCAAACGAGGAAATCAATATGAAGAAGTTCTATTCAAACAGGGACACATCTCCAATCGAAGACGTGACGAAAGTAGTTTCTCCATAAGAAAGTCTTTTGTAAATTGGAGCAATATGCAAGTGATGGGGAAAATTGACCACGTCTAGTGACTAAAAAACAAGCATATGACCCTACATGAAAGTATTCGTCGACACCTATAATAACATTCAGACCCGAGAATACGGTGAATTCTCGGACGTGGCTTTAGTATCTCAGCTGCGCTTTCTCTATAAATTTCTCTAAGCAATGTTTCTGATACAGTTGTTTCTTATTGGAAACGATGTTCCTAGTCCGGCAACACTCTAACGACAAGAGCGTTGGCCAATATCAGGAAATATTGTTTCACCATCGTTTAATACAATATTGCATTATATGTCCTCGTTTGACACCTTTCATACGGGTGTGCGTGTGTGTGTGTGTGTGAGGGCCTCAGGGAAGATCAGCCTGCAGCTGACTGAGTATTGTACCACCCTCTTGAAATAAAGCTTATTATTATTATTATTATGTGAAGTTGTATACCCCTTGATCAGAATGTGATGTAAGCGTGCATGTTTATATGTAGAAGACAACAAGGAATTGTATGCCCCTTGATCAGAATGTGATGTAAGCGTGCATGTTTATATGTAGAAGACAACAAGGAATTGTATGCCCCTTGATGAGAATGTGATGTAAGCGTGCATGTTTATATGTAGAAGACAACAAGGAATTGTATGCCCCTTGATCAGAATGTGATGTAAGCGTGCATGTTTATATGTAGAAGACAACAAGGAATTGTATGCCCCTTGATCAGAATGTGATGTAAGCGTGCATGTTTATATGTAGAAGACAACAAGGAATTGTATGCACCTTGATCAGAATGTGATGTAAGCGTGCATGTTTATATGTAGAAGACAACAAGGAATTGTATGCCCCTTGATCAGAATGTGATGTAAGCGTGCATGTTTATATGTAGAAGATAACAAGGAATTGTATGCCCCTTGATCAGAATGTGATGTAGTCGTGCATGTTTATATGTAGAAGATAACAAGGAATTGTATGCCCCTTGATCAGAATGTGATGTAAGCGTGCATGTTTATATGTAGAAGATAACAAGGAATTGTATGCCCCTTGATCAGAATGTGATGTAAGCGTGCATGTTTATATGTAGAAGACAACAAGGAATTGTATGCCCCTTGATCAGAATGTGATGTAAGCGTGCATGTTTATATGTAGAAGACAACAAGGAATTGTATGCCCCTTGATGAGAATGTGATGTAAGCGTGCATGTTTATATGTAGAAGACAACAAGGAATTGTATGCCCCTTGATCAGAATGTGATGTAAGCGTGCATGTTTATATGTAGAAGATAACAAGGAATTGTATACCCCTTGATCAGAATGTGATGTAGTCGTGCATGTTTATATGTAGAAGACAACAAGGAATTGTATGCCCCTTGATCAGAATGTGATGTAAGCGTGCATGTTTATATGTAGAAGATAACAAGGAATTGTATGCCCCTTGATCAGAATGTGATGTAAGCGTGCATGTTTATATGTAGAAGATAACAAGGAATTGTATGCACCTTGATCAGAATGTGATGTAGTCGTGCATGTTTATATGTAGAAGATAACAAGGAATTGTATGCCCCTTGATCAGAATGTGATGTAGTCGTGCATGTTTATATGTAGAAGATAACAAGGAATTGTATGCCCCTTGATCAGAATGTGATGTAAGCGTGCATGTTTATATGTAGAAGATAACAAGGAATTGTATGCCCCTTGATCAGAATGTGATGTAAGCGTGCATGTTTATATGTAGAAGACAACAAGGAATTGTATGCCCCTTGATCAGAATGTGATGTAAGCGTGCATGTTTATATGTAGAAGACAACAAGGAATTGTATGCACCTTGATCAGAATGTGATGTAAGCGTGCATGTTTATATGTAGAAGACAACAAGGAATTGTATGCACCTTGATCAGAATGTGATGTAGCGTGCATGTTTATATGTAGAAGACAACAAGGGAATTGTATGCCCCTTGATCAGAATGTGATGTAAGCGTGCATGTTTATATGTAGAAGATAACAAGGAATTGTATGCCCCTTGATCAGAATGTGATGTAGTCGTGCATGTTTATATGTAGAAGATAACAAGGAATTGTATGCCCCTTGATCAGAATGTGATGTAGTCGTGCATGTTTATATGTAGAAGTAACAAGGAATTGTATGCCCCTTGATCAGAATGTGATGTAGTCGTGCATGTTTATATGTAGAAGATAACAAGGAATTGTATGCCCCTTGATCAGAATGTGATGTAGTCGTGCATGTTTATATGTAGAAGATAACAAGGAATTGTATGCCCCTTGATCAGAATGTGCTGTAGTCGTGCATGTTTATATGTAGAAGATAACAAGGAGGAATTGTATGCCCCTTGATCAGAATGTGATGTAGTCGTGCATGTTTATATGTAGAAGACAACAAGGAATTGTATGCCCCTTGATCAGAATGTGATGTAGTCGTGCATGTTTATATGTAGAAGATAACAAGGAATTGTCTGCCCCTTGATCAGAATGTGATGTAGTTGTGCATGTTTATATGTAGAAGATAACAAGGAATTGTATGCCCCTTGATCAGAATGTGATGTAGTCGTGCATGTTTATATGTAGATAACAAGGAATTGTATGCCCCTTGATCAGAATGTGATGTAGTCGTGCATGTTTATATGTAGAAGATAACAAGGAATTGTCTGCCCCTTGATCAGAATGTGATGTAGTCGTGCATGTTTATATGTAGAAGATAACAAGGAATTGTATGCCCCTTGATCAGAATGTGATGTAAGCGTGCATGTTTATATGTAGAAGATAACAAGGAATTGTATGCCCCTTGATCAGAATGTGATGTAAGCGTGCATGTTTATATGTAGAAGATAACGAGGAAGTGTATACCCCTTGATCAGAATGTGATGTAAGCGTGCATGTTTATATGTAGAAGACAACAAGGAATTGTATGCCCCTTGATCAGAATGTGATGTAAGCGTGCATGTTTATATGTAGAAGACAACAAGGAATTGTATGCACCTTGATCAGAATGTGATGTAAGCGTGCATGTTTATATGTAGAAGACAACAAGGAATTGTATGCCCCTTGATCAGAATGTGATGTAAGCGTGCATGTTTATATGTAGAAGATAACAAGGAATTGTATGCCCCTTGATCAGAATGTGATGTAAGCGTGCATGTTTATATGTAGAAGATAACAAGGAATTGTATGCACCTTGATCAGAATGTGATGTAAGCGTGCATGTTTATATGTAGAAGACAACAAGGAATTGTATGCCCCTTTGATCAGGATGTGATGTAAGCGTGCATGTTTATATATAGAAGACAACAAAGATTGTATGCACCTTGATCAGAATGTGATGTAAGCGTGCATGTTTATATGTAGAAGACAACAAGGAATTGGCATGCCCTTGATCAGAATGTGATATGGAAAGCGTGCATGTTTATATGTAGAAGATAACAAAGGAATTGTATACCACCCCTTGATCAGAATGTGATGTAAGCGTGCATGTTTATGTGTAAAGACAACAAGGAATTGTATGCACCTTGATCAGAATGTGATGTAAGCGTGCATGTTTATATGTAGAAGACAACAAGGAATTGTATGCCCCTTGATCAGAATGTGATGTAGTCGTGCATGTTTATATGTAGAAGATAACAAGGAATTGTATGCCCCTTGATCAGAATGTGATGTAAGCGTGCATGTTTATATGTAGAAGATAACAAGGAATTGTCTGCCCCTTGATCAGAATGTGATTTAGTCGTGCATGTTTATATGTAGAAGATAACAAGGAATTGTCTGCCCCTTGATCAGAATGTGATGTAGTCGTGCATGTTTATATGTAGAAGATAACAAGGAATTGTACATGTATGCCCCTTGATCAGAATGTGATGTAAGCGTGCATGTTTATATGTAGAAGATAACAAGGAATTGTATGCCCCTTGATCAGAATGTGATGTAGTCGTGCATGTTTATATGTAGAAGATAACAAAGGAATTGTATGCCCCTTGATCAGAATGTGATGTAGTCGTGCATGTTTATATGTAGAAGATAACAAGGAATTGTATGCACCTTGATCAGAATGTGATGTAAGCGTGCATGTTTATATGTAGAAGATAACAAGGAATTGTATGCCCCTTGATCAGAATGTGATGTAGTCGTGCATGTTTATATGTAGAAGATAACAAGGAATTGTATACCCCTTGATCAGAATGTGATGTAGTCGTGCATGTTTATATGTAGAAGATAACAAGGAATTGTATGTCCCTTGATCAGAATGTGATGTAGTCGTGCATGTTTATATGTAGAAGATAACAAGGAATTGTATACCCCTTGATCAGAATGTGATGTAGTCGTGCATGTTTATATGTAGAAGACAACAAGGAATTGTATGCCCCTTGATCAGAATGTGATGTAAGCGTGCATGTTTATATGTAGAAGATAACAAGGAATTGTATACCCCTTGATCAGAATGTGATGTAAGCGTGCATGTTTATATGTAGAAGACAACAAGGAATTGTATGCCCCTTGATCAGAATGTGATGTAAGCGTGCATGTTTATATGTAGAAGATAACAAGGAATTGTATGCCCCTTGATCAGAATGTGATGTAGTCATGCATGTTTATATGTAGATAACAAGGAATTGTCTGCCCCTTGATCAGAATGTGATGTAGTTGTGCATGTTTATATGTAGAAGATAACAAGGAATTGTCTGCCCCTTGATCAGAATGTGATGTAGTTGTGCATGTTTATATGTAGAAGATAACAAGGAATTGTATGCCCCTTGATCAGAATGTGATGTAAGCGTGCATGTTTATATGTAGAAGACAACAAGGAATTGTATGCCCCTTGATGAGAATGTGATGTAAGCGTGCATGTTTATATGTAGAAGACAACAAGGAATTGTATGCACCTTGATCAGAATGTGATGTAAGCGTGCATGTTTATATGTAAGAAGACAACAAGGAATTGTATGCCCCTTGATCAGAATGTGATGTAAGCGTGCATGTTTATATGTAGAAGACAACAAGGAATTGTATGCCCCTTGATCAGAATGTGATGTAAGCGTGCATGTTTATATGTAGAAGACAACAAGGAATTGTATGCACCTTGATGAGAATGTGATGTAAGCGTGCATGTTTATATGTAGAAGACAACAAGGAATTGTATGCACCTTGATGAGAATGTGATGTAAGCGTGCATGTTTATATGTAGAAGACAACAAGGAATTGTATGCACCTTGATCAGAATGTGATGTAAGCGTGCATGTTTATATGTAGAAGACAACAAGGAATTGTATGCACCTTGATCAGAATGTGATGTAAGCGTGCATGTTTATATGTAGAAGACAACAAGGAATTGTATGTCCCTTGATCAGAATGTGATGTAAGCGTGCATGTTTATATGTAAAGAAGACAACAAGGAATTGTATGCCCCTTGATGAGAATGTGATGTAAGCGTGCATGTTTATATGTAGAAGACAACAAGGAATTGTATGCCCCTTGATCAGAATGTGATGTAAGCGTGCATGTTTATATGTAGAAGACAACACGGAATTGTATGCCCCTTGATCAGAATGTGATGTAAGCGTGCATGTTTATATGTAGAAGACAACAAGGAATTGTATGCACCTTGATGAGAATGTGATGTAAGCGTGCATGTTTATATGTAGAAGACAACAAGGAATTGTATGCACCTTGATGAGAATGTGATGTAAGCGTGCATGTTTATATGTAGAAGACAACAAGGAATTGTATGCACCTTGATCAGAATGTGATGTAAGCGTG